>JARJDW010009885.1:0-13490 GCA_030264715.1 Adinopsis sp. GC000173
AATGACAGATACTGCACATATGTAAAAAGCTGCACCTATTCTCGAATGTGTGCACAATGTTCATGAACATAGCTGAACTTTGCAAAAAACGAGGGGAATAAAGAACACGGTGCAAACTGTCAAAGCTGTCAAATTTGTGTGCGTGGGGAATAGAGAACAGACAAACTGCACAAATTGTGCATGTTCATGAACATTATAGAATAAAAAACAAACCTTATATTCTTTGAGGTTAAATTAGGTTTGATTGATATCCTAACAGTTGATTAATTTTAATTTACAATTGCAAAATATACCTATGTACACTTTGTTTATATAATATATTCTTCTCAATTACTTATTTATTGTAATTTTATAAAATTTTAATTTTTTTCAAATTTTAGGTCGACAGAAAAATGTAGGAGATATTTGCCGACGATTTTTAACGCGAAAAGGGGAAAGAATAGCAAATGGCCTATTAAAAATTTAATTTGTTTTGAAAACTTTGCAATTGGTAAGAATAACTGTAACCATTATCATTTTAAATAAATATAACAATTAATTTTTAATATTTTGCAGAGATTGTACGACAACAAGTGTGACTAAACGTAACGCTGAACAAAGAAATCATCGACGCAGCTCTCAAATTGTTTCAAAATTCCATTGAATGAGAAGGTGGAAGGAATGAAAATATCAGTAGAACTGTTGTTTTTTTTTTATTCTATTCATTATACTTTCATAATTATTAAGAGTTTTTTTTGTAATTTTATTTTCAGATTCTTGATGCGTGTATTTATGTATTTCATTATTATTATTATTATTATTATTATTATTATTGCTCATAGTTTATATTAGTTTTGTTTTTATTACTTCAAATTATATTTTATTTTTATTGTTTTAAAATAAAACTGTTTAAATTATTATATTTCTGTAGTTCATTTAACCCATTCGTATTATAAACGGGCATCCACTACTCAAACGACGCGGCGCGCTGATGGGTAATCAGCGCGTTTTCTGAACTGGTATATTGGCGGATTATAAGCGGGAGCGAACTAACGGCCGCTTGGAAATCGCTGGACAAACGCCCCGGTGGCCACCAATAGGCTGAAGTGGCAAAACATGGCGATTTCGTTTAGCAGCCGCGGCTAAATGTTTGTTGGGAAGTTATATAATACTACTACTTTTAAGCCACCACATTAGGCTGTAGAAATGTTTCTCTGGTTGCTAATTTAAAACCAAATAAAAAACAACCAACAACATTTTCCAGAATTAATGTTTATGGTCGAAGATGCCCGCTAAGTCTATTTTACGATAGAGACAAAAATATGTCAACATAAGAATAACTTAAATGTGACATATATAAAAGAAATCATCCAAAAATAGAGCACAAAATACCATGCTACACTGGAAACCCATTACAATGAACTAGATCGACTAAATGCTAATAAAAGAGAAGTTTTGTCATTGGAGAAGATCTCATCACGACTAACAAGTTGTACAATATTAATTCTCTTAAGCCAACACATTAGGCTGTAAAATTGTTTCCCTAGTTGCTAATGTAAAAATGAATACAAAAAATAACCAACAAAGTTTCCAAAATTGGTGTGCTATGGTTGAAACTGCTCGCCATGAAAATTTTATGATAAAAGCAAAAATATCGCAATATGGACATGATGCAAATTTTTTAAAAAAAGATATGCCTAACTGTTTTAAATCTCTCGTTAAATATATGATACAATAGCTAAAGTCTCATAAAGTAGACTATCGTAATAATAACAAAAATAATTCAATAAAAATACACTTGGAAGATTCACAAATATAGAACTTAGACTGTAGATGATATATGTTTCGACTTATAAGGTCATCTTCAGAATACAGTTCAAATTTCTAAATTCCATAATCGACGAACGAAACTAAAAATTAACTAGTGAAATATTTTGATGAATATTGACTATGAACAAGAACCATATACAAATAATGTTGACCGTCTTAGTCGTCCCGTTTCTTTCTTTACATCCCGAATCGTTGAAAAAATACGTGACATGGTGTTAGAAGACAAATAAGTGTAGGGGCGTAAATTGTAAATATTGTGAGCATCTCGAGTGAGCAGGTGCATAGCATTTTGAACCATTATTTACAGTTCAAAAAGCGGTTAAAAAAGGAGTCGGCGATTGCTAAAAAATTCAGCAAGACGGAAACCGTATAACATCTTTGTCTGTACGTTTAGAGTTATTTTGACGCAATCTAGTGGATCGAAGGTGTCTTTCATAACATGGAAACAATTGAAAGAATGGGTTAGCAGAGATGAATCCGCACAAAAGAAGGCAAATACGTTTTTCCACATTTAATCGAATCGCAAACATAAAGTAATGTACAACTATGCATGAAATTTTTTGTGCATTCCTCCAAAAGATATATCTAATGAAAAATAAATTTGATAAGGGTAAAGGCTATACCGTTTCAAAAATTGCACGGACTTATCAAACCACCCACGTAGAAGAAAGAATTTCCACTCCGACGCGAGATTGCAAAACGATTGCTGTTGTTCAATTTGAGCAAGAATCCGTATACAACAAAAAGTAAATATAATTGTTTTGTTAGATTTTATAGATGGGTAATTGCAACTTATTGTGATTTCTTAGTATATTTAAAATGGTGGAAGGGCAGGGATATTTATTTAACAAATTTGGAACATGCATTAAATGTTTTGGCAGCATATTACGCTTTCTGCATCAATTCTTTTCAATAATGCTATCCTCGCTCCCAAATTCATGTACAAAAAGTCAAAAACTGTATGAATTCCCTCTGTTTATAATAACTAACACAGTCATGAACGCTAATCACATAACAACCCGTAGATGCAAGTTGATATTTGGCATTGTAATCTGCATTTTCTTCGATTAATCCAATCTGAAAATCGAAATAATGACAATGCGAACAAAGAAATACATTCTCAGGAGCAATGAGCAAAATTCAGAATACATACAAAAATATGATTTACTCTTCAAAAATAAATATGATTTTCTTAGATATCTCTTTTAAATATGTATTACATTTTCAATTTCTAAATGTCCGGTTGTTATCATCTTTTGTAACATGAGCTGAACTTTGTTTTTACATAATGTATTTTAATAAATTATTCACAACACAATGGCAACTGAAAGCGATGAATGTTAATTAAAACAAATATAATCGTTGTATTATTAATTATAATGCACGTTCAAGTCCAATATTTCATTTCTTGCGACATTGCAAAATGAGCGTGCCATCGTATAGTACAAACAATTGTGTGCATCACATTGCATAACACTATTAATTTGTACTTTGTCGTAGAACATGCACGGCTACTTCAATTTGCCTTCCATTTACTCGACTACACCAGTTTCAACTCATCATATTTATTAATAATGTTTAAAATCGTCATGTTTGTGGTTGAGTATATATTGCTGGTGGCTGGAGCAGTCGGCTACATTATGCATTCAATTGGTATAAGTATTAACCACATTTTCTTTATTTTAGCAAAAATTTAAAAACGCACAATATTTTAGCATAACCTCGTTGCAGCGATGACAGGCTATATCCAGCATCTCAAAGCGCCACAAGAATTATTTCGGCAACTCGTAATTACCTTTCTCTTTGCGTACTACTCAATCTACAATCTGATATAGGGCTGTGCGGAGTTCGGATGCAAGGCGTTCCTACACTTTGTAACTATGCATATGCTATCTCACATAGCGCTGATAGTAATCAACATCAATTTACAGTATCTTCCGATAGGATGGTTTAATAATTACTCGGGCAAGTTTGTCGCAATGTTATTTCAGCTGCTAATTAGCATATGGGGGTTTTATTATCGTTGATTTTCAGATTGACCGTCTATTTCGGCATGGAATTGATGACTGAAAAGTTATGCTATCTTCGACAGGTTATTCGACGCATTCGCTCCATTGAAACGCAACATGAACGGCGCATCCATCTGAAATTGTGCATCAAAAATCACATTTATATTTTCCAGTAAGTATCACTAAACTCAGCTAAACTCTCACAAAAGTAAAGCCGGTACACAAAACCATTCGCACAAAACGATCAGCAATATATTTTTTTTAATTTCATTGAACTCTATTTCCCTTGCTAATTTAGCTTCTACAGATAAAATTCCCAATTTCCTGCCCTGAAGTCAAAGATTTAGACATGGACAGTCTATGGCTAGATAAAGTCATGACAGAGAAAAGTAACAGGTTAACAGCAAATGAATAAGACATATATTGCTCTCTCATAGCCGCTATTCTCGCGTTAATTTATCAAATGCAAACTTGAATCACTGATGTAATAAGCTTTGCATATAGACCCAAATAGACCTTTCGAGTACTACGGGCCATTCCTCCTAATCGACAACTGCTACTACGCAACTACATTTTTATGGCGGCCACAATGTCGTTGGCGATTGTAGCGCAATACTATCCTCATGCACGTTACAAATTTTTGTTTCCTCTGGTGTGTGTTAAAGTATGATAACGTCTAGAATTAAATTTATTCATTAAGTAAAAACCTACTTACTTAATTCAGTAATGCAACAGATTCAATTAGAAATTTAGAACGTTTGAAATTCCCAATAATTGAAAATGAAGAAGGCCCGAATAATGGATAAGAGCGTTAGACTATACGCGAAGAATAAAACTCACGTCCTTTTTACAGTTTGTCTTCTTTTATAGGTTATTTAAGCGATTACAATTGCACAAAACCCTTGACAAATCCAATTTGATTCTAGGCGTTCGATCTTGGCAATGTTTGACTGATGCTTGCTTATCTAGTGTATATCATATTATTTTCCGTATCAGACGACAAACTCGAAATACAAGTATGAAAATTTTCACATTGTTTTTGGTTACACTAAAACATTGCAGGTTTCAGTGCGAGCTGTTGTACAACAATATATTTTATTCGATTGATTGGAAGGATAAACCAATATCATACGATATAAATTTATTTGGAATGTTCCAAGCATCACTGGTGGTTAATATAAGAAACAAATATTATATTATTACAGCATTCAAATTATTGAAATTTTAGTTCTTCAAGTACATTCACTCAATTATAACATGCATCTTAAAGATGTCCAAATAAATATATTATAAGTATTACATATTATCAATACAGCAATACTGCAGATTCCTTCAAAACAATTTAAAATTTAGTTATTCTGAAGTGTTTTTCCACATTCAATGTAGCATTTTTTTGATTTTGTGGCAATGAAATAATCACTGATTAATCTCCCCACACGATTTATCATTTAAGCAAATATTTACTTAAATATTCATATGTAAATTAGCTCCAAACCAGTTTGTTTAACATCCAATTCAAAAAAGGTATTTTCAACACACTCTGAACAAATTCGGAACATTTAATTTGCTATTCCCAATCACACCTCACTAATCCTAAATTGATTCCAAACTAAAACAAATCCGTTTTCGAAGGCAAATATTTTTTCAGTCATCAGCTATGTATGTTGTACTCTAAATTAAATGGACAACCGGATTTTTGTTTGGGGCCCAATAATTATAAGATTTTTTCTATCGAATCATACAAACACTCTTTTTGAACAACAAGTTCATTTCCAATTGCAGTACTAAACTAGTTCAAAATTAATTTAGTTCCAGACCGGAATTAGAATCAGTTCATATCTAGTGTACTGTGATTTGCAAGAGCGAACTAAAAATTCCAAATTAGTTCAAAATGTATCTGGAATGCATTTTTTGAAGTAGGCGGCAAAAGAACTAGTTTGGAGCAGATTTGGAATGAATTTTAAGCAATACAAAATTTTACGTTTTTCGATCATACACCACTATTGTCTGTCAGTTTGGCAAAATGCCACCACACGTAATTCACACTTGTCACAATAATGCGACGAAACGTAAAACACATTTAATGGTCTTCAACATAAATTTTTGAATTATTTGGGGGCTAAACTCGGGGCAATATGGTGTACGACCAGCGCATACGCAGGCACATGGCCGAATTCACGCGCTTCATTGAACGATCGAAGCGTGAATTCGAAGAGCGGCTATTCGGGCGCCTATCACCGAACGGCGAAATGTCCGACTTTCTGCTGTTGCGCACGCTTGGCACGGGCTCGTTTGGCCGTGTGATGCTCGCCAGGCACAAAACACGCTCGGATCGCTACTACGCGCTAAAGTTGCTCGACAAGCGGCACGTCATCAAGACGCGGCAGCTGGACCACGTCCACAATGAGATTCGGCTGCTCGACGCCACCAACTTTGAATTCCTCATCCATCTGGAGTTCTTCTTCAAGGATAATTGCTATGTTATACTTGGCATGCAGTTCGTCAACGGCGGCGAAATGTTTACGCATCTACGCAATGCTGGCAAATTCGACGAAGCTATGGCAAAATTCTACATGGCCCAGGTGGTGCTCGCGCTGGACTACTTACATATGATGGGGTTGGTGTATAGGGATCTAAAACCGGAAAATATTATGTTGGATAAAGAGGGGTATATTAAACTTACGGATTTCGGTTTTTGCAAGAAGATTGATAATTCGCGCACGTGGACTCTATGTGGTATGTAGTACATCACATTTGCTTTTATTTAGTAGTTCAAACGGGCTATCTCATTTGACACTACAGTTTCATTAAATATATTAGAAATATATAATAATATTATAAATAATATAATAATTTATATCTAATTTTCAAATTCCATATGCGCTATTGTGCACACTCTACAACAAGTTCTGCGAACGATTCAATTTTTACGGATTGCGAGCGCTTTTGAATCTTATCTGATCGGCGAACAAAATTGTAAAGAGAGAAATGTGACATTTGTTTTGAATTCGTTCGTTTGCAACATTCAAATAATTTCATGCATTTAGATTTACCTATACTACTTTTAAAAATATATTTTTACATTCTGAATGATGTTCGTATAAAAATCTACCCGTAGTTAAAGGGTTAAATAACCAGTTAGTTAGTTAGGTTAACTCTCTAACCTAACTTATAAGGTAACAATTTCTCCTATTTTAACATAACTTAATCCTTTCGTTCTCTCTTTACCTATAACACTTTCTCTTTTTTTACTTAACTTAATTCACCTAATAGGTGGTAATAAATTTAAGTTAGCCTAATATTTAGTCACCTAACATAAATAACAAAACGGCGTCGCCAAAACGGTTGTCGCCAAATCAACGTGGCCCTTTGATCCGAGTATGACTCATTTACTTTTGATACAGACAATATAATAGAGGCAGATGGGAATTCAGTTTTACTGTATTTTAAGTTACTTACATATTCACAAAATAGTAGTTTCCTTTATTGACTTCACCTGCTCTAACCTCAAATTATACTTTACTTCCTTACTGTGTTGTTATTCTTTGTCTGTGGTCATACTTACGCATGCAAAATTGTGCATATAGAAATGAGAGATTGCAACACTGTACAATTTTTCCATCTATAGGAATTCAAACATAGTCTGAAGCCCAAAGCGACACCCCACGCAAAACCTCTTGTGGTCACGCAAAAAAACTAAAATTTTTCGCGACAAACATTTACATAGACTATCCCCATCTGCCTTTATTATATTGTCTGTGCTTTTGATTCTAAAATTTTTAATATTCTGTATTGTATCGACAGGTACGCCAGAATATCTCGCGCCTGAGGTCATTCTCAGTCAGGGCTACAATCGATCAGTAGACTGGTGGTCGGCGGGTATTCTCATGTACGAACTGGTCGCCGGCTATCCGCCGTTTTACGCCAAAGATCACATGCGCCTCTACGATAAGATCGTGCGCGGCAAGTTTCACATACCGGTGAACTTCTCGAAAACGCTACAGAACCTCATTGGGAATATGCTTAAGGTAGACCGATCGAAGCGGTACGGCTGCATGAGGAACGGTTCGCTCGACGTAAAGACGCACGACTGGTTTACAAGCATCGACTGGGACGCGATTTGGCAGCGCAAGGTGCGGCCGAGTTATAGGCCGCGCGTCTATGGCGCAGATGACTACTCCAACTTTGATGCGTACGCAGAGGAGCCGTTGCGTGTTAACTCGGAAGAGGAGTACAAGTTTGAATTCGAGGAAATTACACTTCGGCATGTGGAAAAAGTTCGCGGAAAAAAAGATAGAGAAAAAAGCGAATGATTGGATTAGTTTTTAGATTCGTATTTCGTGTAGGTTATATTTATATTAATATATTACGACAATATATCATTAATTTGACTTGGCGGTTCACATTTAGTGCGTTAAAAATTCAAAATTGATTGATTGTAACCAAATGTCGACACGCTTATGGTGGTTTGCATAGATAGTTTGCAAGACCGTTTGTTAAAAATGAATTAATTAGCTAATTCTCGTTAAGACTGTTACAGACAAGGTATCGGTTACGATCCGTTTGATTCAGATCCTAATTTAAACGGCGTAAATACTCAAAGATAACAATTTGATATTTTTTACTTTATCGGGCATCGTTAATCATCGTCTGGGATATTGATTTATTGATTATGACAATTTGTTATAAGAAATATGTTTAGACTGAGAATGCGACTTGTATAATTTATAACCGGAAATTATATGAACACATACGCATCATTTAGCGAAAGAATCGTCCAAAAATATTAATAAACATAAAAGTTAGAAACAATTTACTACTACATCTATAGAAACCACATTACTTCAATCAATTTTGGTATCAATCTATAGCAAATCGGCTCGACCAATGATAGTATGAACACATAGGCATCATTTAGTGAAAGAACAATGCAAAAATATTAATAAACCAAATAGTTAGAAACAAGTAGGTAAATATCACAATTGCGCTATTGTAAAGAAATCACGGATCAATTTTTTGCATTTTCGATTTTCTTTAATATTTCAAGAAAATCGTGCAGCCAAGCAACAAATTTTATCCAAAAAAAAATTTATACCTTTATTTCGTATGTTATATGGGTTTTTCTCTTTGTATATTTTACACTTATTCGCTCTTTTTTGCAACTTTTTGCCCGTTTTGTTTTTTTTTACGTTTTCTTTTTTAAATATGAGATAAAGGAGCGAAAAGAAGCTCAAAAAAAACACTGAAAACAATATGAATATGCAAAAACCTAGAAAGGGGGAAAAGGCCTAAATATGGAGGAAAGAGGATAAAAAATACAGAAAAGATACAAAAAAATAAGTAAAAACGCAACAAAACAATGAAAGAGAAGCAACTACAGTAAAAATTCGATAAATGCAACAATTCGCTTAATGCAACTCTATAACTGCGACTTATTTTAGTTCACATGAATTCGATTAATTCAAATACGATCAAATGTTGTCAAAAGACAACACATTCAAATAATATATTCATTTAGAGAAATTTATTTGATATTTGCAATATTTGATAATTGGAACTAATGTGGAAAAATAGAATCAGCCCTGTTGCATTAATCAAATTTTTACTGTATATTAAATATTAAATACTAATTGAATAAATTCTTTGTAATTCTCTATAAACTAATTTTTACGTTAAAAACTAATTTTTAAATAATTTTAAAAGTTTGGTTTATTAAATAAGAGATTTAGTCAATACCTACAAAATTATTATAAATTATTTAGAACTAAACCCACAAACTTTTAAAAGAACATAGTTATTTAAATTCAACTACGTGTACTATTCAGTCACTGAGCAGTTTATCCAATGTTTGGATAAATATGGCAAAATTATAATTTATAGAAACAAAATTAATCGCAGCCGCAGCAATAGATTCCGGTAAACCCAATGTTTTTGTTATAAAGATACAAAAACACGTAAATGTAATCTGATATAATAAAACCAGGCTACGATGATTTAGCTCTTTGATGTTGAAGTCTGTGATGAACAGGTGATTCTATTAATGAAATAGAAGTATTCAATTTCAGATTATGGGATTATATGGTGACGTATATATTTGAAATAATATTGTGAGCATATAGGTTAATCAATGCATATATAAATATATATTTTAATTTATGTAATTAATATGAATATAGTTTTTTTTATAAATCTTCTTATTTATTACTAACCTTACTTTTACCAGAATATGAAAAACATTTGATGGTTTTTATAAAACACTTTTACTCCTTTGCTTTTATGTAGATAATTATGGTTTCATGGGATTCTTACTTCGTGATTATTCATATGCAAAATACTTTCCACTTCTTATTGCTTCAAAATAAAAACAAGTATTTTATGGTTGTCTATAATTATTACTCAAAATTATGCGGCTACCAACAAAGATTTTATAAATACCTGCATTTCACTATACAATAATTTGAAGTATTGGTTGCATACTCTTAATTGTCTCATTCATTATATACTCTAATATATTTTGTACTTTCATGTTATTTAAATTATAATTAAACAATTTAAATACTCAATATAAATATATCACAATAGTTTTAAATAGATAATAAATATTATAGCACTGCCATCTTTGGATTGGTAGCTTATCTACACTACTCTTTGACATAAACAATTGTTAGTGTATAAAGTTGCATATATATTAGGTTTAGTAAAATGTATTTTAGTAAAATAAAAACTTTATTCACAAATTTGATATAAAAATAAAAGTCTAATGATAAGGGCCATGTGGCCGACCAGGGCGCTTATAACCACCTGGGTTTTTTCTACCCTCACATTTCGTACCACTGATAGCATTTTGCACGCTGGTAATCCAAACACGGAAATTCACCTCATCGTAATTCAAAGCACTGTACAAAAAGATTGGCATATTGTTGGTAAGTACAACAAGGTCCCGATTGTTGGACACTTTAATGTCACATGGATAAATCATCTTAGCGTCGTCCTTTTGTATAAGAGCAAAATTCTCAAGCGCGAATGGCTTATTAATGTTCCAACAGCCTACACCGTTTTCATTTACTAAGTTGAGAAAAAGCACACCAGTGGATTTGTCTATGTCACTAGCTGAAGTTTGTTGCTTAAGTAAATTATTAAAACGATCTCCCAAATGCTAAAAATTATATAGATATGTATTGTGATTAATTATAGTCAGATATAGGTTAAATGCACTTACAACAAAATCATTACCATGGAACGATCGTGTTGCCAATGATTCGTTGCGTAGAATCTTCGTGGATACCGAATACAAGTTCGTTCCGGCCATTGAGTGAAAATATGCGTTTCGATGCCCTTCAGAATCGACATCCGATAGGGCAATACTGAAAATGCCATCGTTCCACTGAAACATCTGACCGCCGATGTGGAAATCACCTCGCAGAGGCTCCAGGTAGAAGTAATTGTGAGTAACTCGCCATGAATTTCTTTCTTTAAGACTGAATATGATCAAACCGTAACCGGCTAGGTCGGGCATGTAGGCGTAAGCTTGGTCGCATTTATCCTTCGTCACATCGATGGTAAGCAGGGCAAGAATTGTCGCCGGACGAACGTCGGAATCTTTCAGCGTGTAACGCTCGATTATCTTATCAGTGTTCAAGTCAATTATCACAATTGAATGCGACTGTAAGTCGGTGCGATTGCCTAAAAATTAGGTTATCAATAATATTTTAGTTAGTTGGTTATAAGTCTAATTTTTTTTTTCATTCAAATGTGGTAAATATGAGATGTTTACAATCATAAATGTGAACTTAAGCAAAATGCATATTAAATGTATTAAACCAAAGATGGACTGAACAATCCGGATGTGGATCAAAAAATAAATGTCAATTTTTTCCATTTAAGGAAAACCTGCCCAATTTACACCTAGATTATATATTTAATTGCATTATAATGTCAACGTCTTCCAAAGTGCCTCATATTTGATATACATTTCTCACCGGGTATTTCGATAATTCCTGTATCGATCATCCACAAGCGATCGCATGGATCGATTGCCACACGATACACTGAAACAAGACGTTGATCGGGTTGCGTATCTAGCTGATTGGTAGTCCAATCGGGATAAGGAATCAGCGGCACATTGTGTCGTTCTGGGTTACTCAATGAAACGTAGTTGAGCGTGGATGGAACACCTTGTCGTCGTCGAGGTACTGTTATAAAGAGCTTATCCTTCCAGAGGTTTGCGCCCATCGGTATGTTGTTTACTAAAAATGCAAAAGTTATTTTGTTGCATTTAAATTTTAATCATTTGCAAGTTTAGTAAAACTACTTGTTTATTTGAGGAAAAAAATTCAAAACTGACAGTGGGTTTTAAGTTTATATAAAAATTATCAATCCACCTCGTTTAAACAACGTGCCGTAAATCATTGCAAAAAATATTTACAATTTGTTTTAATTTCACGCTTTATGTTTTTATTTACGACTACAGTTTTGTCCTAAGAATATTTCATATTTATTGCAAAGTTGCAAATAATAACAAAAAATAATGAATCAAGTTAGTTTTACTAACTGTTAAATATAAGAGAATTAACATACCATGATTGTAATCAACCTCTCGATTTTCTGGCGATGGCGTGAATTTACTATCCGTATTTATATCACCCGGAAATGAGAAATCAGCAATACCGCTTGCTTTGGCCGACTGCTCCAGCAGATGCCTGAAACGCTGTTCACGCGGCCACTGGTAATTAATGCGCGTCCATGTAAACTCTTCCTTAAATTTCGCGCAAGTAATCGCCGCGATATAAACAGAAAGCAAGAACAAGAAGAGCGATTGGCTCATGTTGTCGTTGTGAATGGTACTGGTAAACTGAGCGTTGCGTCTTAGAAAAGTATTATACGATGCGAGATAGGAGAGGCCGTGAACTTAGAAAAAGCAAGATAAAGTTTTTCAGGTTTTTGCAATGTGAATGTAATGAGACTTGTAAATATTGCGAGTGAGGTGGAACGATAGTAGAGGCAATACCATGGAAGGGTTGGTTGCAAGTGTTTGAGATAATGAACGAATTGAAAGTCATCTTACATAAATATTCTACTGTTGATTGTCAAGTCGATGTGATAAAAATTGTGAATTTTAAGTATAATGTAAAGATAAAAATGGTGTATTTAAATAAAATTAGTTTATTACACAATTGAAAACGTTTGATAACCAATTTATAATAGTATGTTTCGATTTAAAGATTGTTTCTTTGAACGATTATAAAATATATTAGAAAACTTATGGAATTAAAATGAAAAAAAAAACATATTTATCTCATTTAACAAATATCTTTATTAAAATGCGAGTAGTTAGTGTTAAGGCTTTTTTGCCTTTTCTTCCTTCCCAATGTAAAGTTTATGGGAAAGCGTGCTGTTCCTTTTTGATGGAAGCCAAAATGGTAAAATTACTTTTCTGTTTATTGGTAGATGTATACAAACCCTAAAAAATTATATATCCAATAAACATCTGTTATCAATTTATGATAAATTCCAGATATGTAAATGTATATTTAATAGGATAGTAATTTAGCATAATAGTAGGTTTGTTTTTTATTCCACTGAACATGAACATATGTTCATGCACATGAACTTATGTGCATGAACATGTTTCCTCTATGTGCCGTTGGTGCAGTGTGGCGCTGTGGTAGTTGA
>JARJDW010009894.1:0-28356 GCA_030264715.1 Adinopsis sp. GC000173
TGCTTCCTGTAAATAACCATCATAAAATAGATAATGTTTATTAAAGGCACATGACGTTTTTAATGGTAATAACGTGTGAAAATGTGCACAATTCGTTTCCCAATAAAAATTTGTTTATCTGACACATCCACCAGTACGACAGTAGACAATAATTTGATGTTTATGTTAAATTAATCAAATTTTATCGTATAATTATATAGTTGATAGGTGTTTTAACAATAATTTTATTTTATTTTTTATGATGAAACAGATTTTATTGCTTAAAACCTCCCCTTCATGATTTAACCGTTATCAGTGTAATAGAATATGTAGTCTACTAACTAATTTTATGTTTTTTTAAACAATTTTTAACGTATAATTAGTTGATTGATTAATTGATTGGTGCTCTTACAATAATTTTGTTTGTTTTTGATGAAACAGAGCTTGNAAACAGAGCTTGATGTCGTCGATAGAATTATACATATTCGGTTAGGAGTCAATGTAAACCATCCCTTTTTGTTTATGATTGAAGCGGACGATTCCATATTATTTACTGGCAAAATTCATCATCCAATATCAAAAGAGTTTTCCTCTTTCTTAATTTTTGCATAAACCATGCAACAATTATATGTAACAATTTTCTAATAATAAACTAATTTTCTATATTTCTTATATGACTAACGTGGGTAATTTGACAAAACGATTGTTTGCTCTTCCCCTCATGTCCAATTTATCAGTGCTAAATTTTGTTTTTGATGCAGCAGCTGTTATCGTGGCTGAAAGTCTAATCATTTCCCGCACGGTGCAACTCAACGCAAATCATCCGTTCTTGCTTGTGATTGCAGCGAATGATTCCATTTTATTTGTGGGCAAAATTCATAAACCACTTTGAAATTTATTGTTTTTTTTTGTGTCAGTATGCTTTTTGTAGTCATGTTCTATGTGCAATAATAAAATGTTTAATAGCAAATAGGGTTAGGCGTATTTATTTATAATTATTTTTGGCCGCACAAAACACTCAATATCTATTTGATGAGTTTACCTTTAATTACAAAATCTAACGATATTTCATATAGCTAATTTGATGCTTTCTGAAATTTGGGTAATAGAAAATATAGTCTACTACATAATTCATTTTATGTTTTTCTAAACAAATTTTGCTGTGTAATTGGTTAGTTGTTTGGTGCTGTTACAATCATTTGATTTGTTTCTGATGAAACAGATTTTATTGCTATCGATATTTCATTCGATCTTCCGTTACGACTCAAACTAAAACCATCCCTTTTTGTTTATGATTCAAGCGGACGATTCTATATTATTTACTGACGAAATTCATTATCCAATATAAAAAAACCTTTCTTCTTTCTTTTTTATATAAACGATGCACTATATTTTTTATATGACTAACGTAGGTAATTTGACAAAACGATTATTTGCTCTTCTCCTCATGTCCAATTGGTCAATGATAAATTATTTTTGATGCTGCAGTTCTTTTCATGGTCGGAAGTAGTCGAATCATTTATCGCAAGATGCAACTCAACGCAAATCATCCGTTCTTGTTTGCGATTGCAGCGAATGATTCCATTTTATTTATGGGCAAAATTCATAAACCACTTTAAAATTCTTTCATGTTTTTTATGTATCAGTATACTTTGTAGTCATATTCTATGCAATAAAATTAATGTTTAATACCAAATAGTTTTAAACATATTTATCATTTTTGGCATTATAAAACACTCAATATTATTTAGTTCTCTGTCTATTTGTTGAGTTTACCTTTCAATTACGAAATTTAACGATATTTCATCGCAATTAGTATTATTTAACAGCAAAAATAATCCATCATACATAATTGTATGCTTGTATTGGCATTGAAAATCAATTCATTCTCGCAGCATTTGAATTGAAATTGAAAAAATTTCCGCGCCTGTTTACTCTTAATAAACACACAAATTGTTTATAGACATTTTAAATTGTTAGCAAATATAACATTGCCGCGAGTTAAATAAATATTTTCACTCCATATAGATAATGTGTTATCATTAGTTTATCAGTTTACGAAAAAAAAAAAATTAAATAATAAGGCCGTTTAGAGAGCAATTGGCATATTTATAAATTATTATTAACCGGATCTAGATTTACTTTAATCGTTATTAATTGCAGAGTTACATAACTAGAGAAATTAAATTGAATATATATGCAATATTTTTGTAATGTTTATTTGAATTATTGTACATGCGATGTGGAATAATAATACATAATTACGATTGTGGTCGCGACTATAGTGAAATTATTACTTTGCTCTAAATTCTTTTTTAACTTCGTAGAATCGAAACGAAATGTTTGTAAATATTGTTTATATTATTTTTGTATTCTTTCAATAATATAATTGGTTGGATCGAGGTCCAAAAGTAAAAATGTTATAGTTCTATCAACTTAATTGGTTTACGAGCAAATAATATTTTTTTAAAGCCAAATATTCACTTTATTTTTCGTCTTTTTGAAGTTTACAGCTTTATTTCGTCGTAAATTCGTCGTTCTTTATATTATAGTGCACTTATCTCGGGTGATTAAGATTTTTACAAGGTCTGAATGTAAATTACGAGTTACTTATAGATTACTAAAATATGATTTATGGAGTGCAAAGAATGAAATGCGTTCATGTGAAACTATTATGTTTTTGTTGAATTTTATGACTGCTTAACCCATTGCCAAGTTATTGCGTCGTAGTAGATTACTTCTTAATATTAACTCCGTTCTATAAACAATTGTTATTTTTAATTTTGTTACAACCGAAGGTTTTCTCGGGAAAAATTAATCATTCATTCATGCTTCTGACTGAAAGTTTTAGCCAAGTATTTAAACTTATTGGTAAATCGAATATATTACATTATTTCATTATTAGTTCTTCTTTATACAAAAGATTGATTGATATAATTTATCAATTGCACATTTATTGTTACATTTATATTGAATAAAATTGGATAGGTTTGTGCGCCATGAATCGGAAAATAGAATACGTTCTGTAATATTGACGTATGGCTACGAGTATATATGCTTACATATATTACATATAGGTCGGTTTTGAAAATAATTTTGCAAAATTACTTAAAATAACGATAGTTTTATATCTCTTTTAGGAGCTTCACCGGCAATGAGTATGTCAGAACAACTGATTGCTGATCATCCCTTCTTGTTTATAAATTTTGCATATTTGGTGGTATACAAGCCATAATTTAATATTTGTCACATGTATAAAAAAAACCTAAACAATTGAAAGCGAACACCCATCTACTCTTAAAACTGCACCCAACAAGTGGCCATTCGAAACTGATTTTATTACAAAGCCTATTTGTCATACAAGCCATAATTCAATATTTTGATTATGCCAAAAACAATAAACGACATCATTTCTGTATTTGCAATTTATTATTTGTCGCATTACATTAAAGCTTACAGCTTGCTTATATCATATCATATCACTCAATGTATATGCAATACAATCCAATTGAAAGCGCATGCTCTTAAAATTATATACCAACAAGTGGTCGAAACCATCAATTGGATTCGATTGTAGATGCATCACATAAAACGCATTAATTCATCTCAACGTTTTTCTAGGAGTCCGTTTTCCATCATTTAGTAAAAATTCGCAATCTTTTTATGCCGATCGCCCGTTTTTTTACATTATATTCACGTCGAAAAATTACATCTTTTTTGTTGGAACGTATGAAATTCAACTGATGAAACTTGTAACGAAATAAACGTGATCCATCAAAAAATTTATGTGTTTTGCTTGCTTGCGACACTAATCTATGATTCTTCGATTTCTTTTAGCGGTCATCGTTCCCGGTTACAGCCTCGTAATTCGGCCACGCATTTACGCAAATCATCCCTTCGTATTTGTTGTGCAAGGTGCGCTTACAGGGGATAGCGTACCAATGTTTATGGGAACCGTTCACACCACCTAATAATACCTCCGCTATTATTATTAATTAAGTCAAATAACTTTTTTGTACTTTAATACGTATTTACATACTCACACAATTAGATGATAGAAAATATTTAGTAGGTACTAATACTTTCTGTAGCAAAGCAAACTCATAAAAATATACTTGACGAACAAGAATGTATTGTCTTATTTGATGATTCATTTTCATTCATTTACTCATCACATTGCAAAAAAGCTAAAAACAAATTTTACCTAAAACTACCAAAATTAATTATCATACAACATTATCGAAATTATCTACCTATATTAAATGTATCCATGTTACACCTTAACACATGTGGTTTACAGCTTATTTACATTCCTGCGCCCTCCTGTTTATTACAAAATAGTAGATTCATGCAGCAATCCAACTCACAAAACACACTTTTGCTGAAAATGCCATAGAATTCAGCAAAAATCGAACAAAAATAAAAATTTCAGTGTTTGTTGCATGAAATCTAAGATTTGCCACGATTTTTGCGCACCAGCATGTTGGAAACCACTGCGTTACATGTTAAGTTGAAGAAGCTGAGCTGAGCGAGTAACTAATCTAATTATATGTGTCCCATAATAGCACAATGCATTTCTTTTGTCTATCTAATACGCTGTATCGTTTGCACCCAAATTGATGTCCCCTTTATAGGTTGTTGTGCGAATGTAATTTTTATTTTTCATTTTTATAGGAGTAGTTATTGAAGCTGATTTTCTACCACCGCCGCCTATGATTGTTCACGCTAATCATTCATTTCTGTTTTATCTACATGCTGGGGAGCAAATTGTTTTTAGTGGAAAACTAAGCGTCACTAATAACTAAGTTGCAGCTAATGGTACAGCATATAGCTGTCGATTGGCGACTGATCATCAATTCATTTGCTATTTAATATGTCGAGGCTTGCTGATGACCACTGGACGAACTTTTCACAATTTTCTAACTCAGCATAATTCTACTACTAATGTGATGATATTGCTTGTGTTTGAACGTAATCAAATAAAACGTTTTATTATCTTATTATAAGCATTTTGCTAATGATAATGAAGCACTGTATTTACATACCATACAACATATGCACTTTTAGTAAAATAAGAACAAACTTAAGAAGTAAGGGATAAAAACCCAAGTTGCTATTTAATTTTTTTTCAATGCTTTGTTCTTTTTTTTCTGACTTCAATTTAAAATTGTCGCTTTGGGCAGAGTTTTCAATGTGCTAAGCTAATACAATTTCATATGTGCTACTATATAAGTACAATAATCAAACAAAGAGTTTTCGCTATTTTTTAACACGTTTGGACTAGAACTGAGAATGTGAAACACTATCAAGATTTTTTTCTGTTTTTTTATGAGGGTTTGAAACACGTTTGATTTTTTTTGCACCATTGGGAATAGTTTTAAAAAAATGAAGAATAAAATTATATTTAACTCTTATATTTTATTACCTCTAGCTGTACAGACGCGTTCACTGTTATTTAAATTTACGGCTAATCATCCGTTCGTTTTCTACCTGCTGAAATCAGAGGATAATATTACTTTGTTCTCTGGAGTACTTATTAACAAGGGCTTACTACTTAACAACGAAACGTAAATACAAACACTAACATTTATTATTATCGATTGTACAATAATTTAAATAAGCAAATAAATATGATGAGCAGCATTAGACTATTTTTAATTTAGATTAGCACTAATCACTAACAAATAGTTACGCTGGATAAGTAACATATGTATTTTATTGTCTTTAGGTGTATTAGTTAATCGCATTAGGCCGGCACCAATTCTAAGAGTCAGATTCGCTGCAGATCACCCATTCATTTTTGTTTTGAAATCGGGCACTGCTGATGTCGCCTTATTTATTGGACGTTTTGCCAAGTGCTAATTTAACTCTATCGCCCCCATGTAGTCTACTAACCAATTGTTATTTTTTGTATATTATTGAATAAAGCATTTTATTAATTAATGTGTGATCTTCCAATTAAATTCACTTTGAAAGACGTAAGTTAATAGCGCACTTTATATACTAATGTAGTGGAGGATATTAGAGGTGTGCATAGGACTAACTAGGACCCTTCCCAACCACTCCCAAATGTTTATTTGCATTCCTGATATTAAAACCCACACAAGGTGTTCCCTCGAGTGAATTTTAGATTTTTTATCCAATTTCATCTATTCATATAGTGCGCTATTAATTTACTACTTTCAAAATCCCAAAAATTATAATAATCGTTTTTGGCACTTGAATGGTTTCAATAATCTGTATTTTTTACTACTTGAATTAACATTTTTCCTACTTTCCACTGATAAAAATTTATCGCGCCTGTAAATTTGCATAAATGTATGAAAAACACCATATTATAAAGGTATAATTGCTTGTCGTCATCTATTTAATTTAAAATATTCCTTTTATTTGACTGGCCGGTAATAAACTAACCCATGAATTATTATCGCACCGATATAAGATAATTTTAACAATTTTATCGCAATTTTTCGAAATTATTCATGTAACAAACATCCTGCATGCCATATAATATTATTTTTAACCCACATTAATGCTGCCGTAATAAATTTATTTAACAACACGTTGGTTGTTGCTACTAAACCAAGAATTCATGAATATTATTTGTTTTTGGAATGATTGGAATTGCTTACACTTACAACGCTATGGAATTTCCGCTTCAAAGTGCGTACAATACACACGTGATTGATTAACAAATTTTAACATAAACATTTTATCTATGTTACGTAATTGATCATTCATACCATTCGACCTTTTCCATCAATATTTCTTTTGTTTGTTTAAGCATACTTGAATTACAATTAACCAGGCGTCCAACTTTATATACATACATACCTGCACACAATCTTGTCTGAAACTAATCATTTTTTTTTTATTTCCTAGCAGTACACGCTTTTAAAAAGTCAGGACGTTCACGAAAAGGCAAATTCTTTGCCGATCATCCATTCGTATTCTTTCTGCTCAAAGACAGTGAGATGCTATTCACTGGAGTCTTTAACAATTAATACTCTTTGTCTCTATTTACTTATTGTTTACTCATGACTTGCTTTTTATGTATTTTTGTTTTATTTAGCAATAAATTTTTGGTTTTGCGTTGCATAAATATCTACCCAATATATTACTGATCATCCCTTCATAATAATATTACAATCCCAAATTCAAAACCTATTTTTGCAAGCTTTGTCCTAAAATTAACTAACTTTGTATGAGTTGACAGTGTCTGAACTAATCAATTTTTTTATTTCCAAGGTGTAATCGTTGCTAGAAAGAAGTTACGCAAACACAGATTCTTTGCCGATCATCCATTCATTTTCTTTCTACTGAATGGCAATGAAATACTGTTTTCCGGAATCTTTAACAATTAATCTTTTTTGTCTCTCTATTTACTCATGACTTGCATTTTATATTATATTTTGTTTTAGAAATAAACTTTTGTTTTGGGTTACATAAATCTATTCAATTTATTACTGATCACTCTTTCATTATAATCCCAAATTTTAAATTGCTAATCTTTCTGCGAAAAACAAATACAAACTTGCTTATCTAACTTTTTATGACGAATTGCCAGTGTGTGAACTAATCAATTTTTTTATTTCAAAGGTGTAGTCATTTCTAAAAGGACAGGAGGTGTAGTAGTACGCAAACGCAGATTCTTTGCTGATCATCCATTCCTTTTCTTTCTGGTCAAAAACAAAGAGATACTATTCACCGGAATCTTTAACAAATAATCATCTTTATGTCTATTATTAACTTGCATTTTATATCTATATTTTGTTGTTTTAGTAATAAACTTTTGTTTTGTAGCAATAATAGTGTACAATGATATTGCAATCCCAAATTCAAAAGCGTTCAGTTGTATTACTAATCAATCATAAAATCATTTTGCAAAAACAAGTGCAAGCGCTGAAGCCTATCAAATTCCTGAATCCGCATACTTTCTTTGTTCTAAGACTAACAGCCTTTGCAATGCCCAACTTCTTTCAGTATCTTAACTAATTATTTTCTTTATTTCCAAGGTCTCATTTATAGAATGCTAAGTGGTTTAATCATCAATTTCGCATTCGTGGCTAATCACCCAATTCTTTGCTGATCACCCTTTTATTTCCTTTCTACACAATGCCATTCACCGGAATGTTTAACATCTACTATTTACTCATGACTTGCATTGATTTTTTAAATTTTCTATTTTTACTAATAAACTGTGTGTTTGTTTTGTAGGAGTTATATTGGTAGGTATGTCGTTGCATGAAACTACTACCCAATTTATTGCTGACCACCCCTTCATAATACTATTACAATCCCGAATTCAGAAACGTCCAGTAGTGTTATTTATGGGTAGTATTACTAATCCGTCACGAAGTCTTTCCGCTGCGAGAGACAAGTGCAAGCACTGATGCCTATCAAATAAATACCCCGTATACTTTCTTTATCCTAAAATTAACCGCATTGCTATGTCTAACTGTCCAACTTTTTATGATCAGTTGCGCCAGTTAGACAACAACACGGAAACTAAAAATAATTTATATTCCTTTGTTAATTTAGTGCAAATGAGTATTTATATTTCTAGTCTGCTTATAATACGTATAAATATTTGTAAAATGTGTCTTAAATAAATCTTTAAACGTATGTAAACGTAAATAATGCTTATGTTAATTCACAGAATTTTCTGCAGCGCATCGATATTATTTCTTTTGCACAATGTAGAACGCAATTAATGGAAAAACGCAAAGTTGCAAAACATGCTTAACGAAATTGCATAAACGCGCGAGTAAAAGCCTTTCAATTAGGATTGATTGCTTCAAATTTGCATTGCATTACTATTTTTACTCGTGACGTCAGTCGAAATTATCTTTCACTTAAAAAAAACGATCTGGTGACATAAATAAATTGATATTTATAAACTCATATGTCATTAAAATTTATAGGTTAAATACTGCATCTGTTTTTTTAAGTAAAAAGTTAAAAATAATTATATATGTGTGTGTGACTTTCTAGGAGAGGTGATAAAGAGAAGATTATTACCAATGTGGATGAATTTAGATCATCCATTTTTAGTGGTGATTTTATCTGAGCAGTCTGAGTTGCTCTTTATTGCGAAAATTGCAAATCCTAGTGATGATGAGAAAAGCTGATTGTATTGAATGAAATCAATAAATTATTAAGTAATATTTGTGTTGCTTTATTTTCTCTCTGTATAATCAAAAATTAATTTATTTCTCTAATTATAACCAACCCTATGTTTAAAGACCTAATTTCAGTGTGAAATACTGATATCAAACAACAATAAAAGCAGCTTTAACACGTGCTAATATTTCTATATACGTTTATAGAAAACAAATGAATAACAAAATTATTTATATAAATTTGTTTAAAAATGCACCATTTTTAAATTGTTTGTTATTTTAATTTTACTTAACGTAAATACACTCATCCACCTATTTTCGTAATCGCTGACGGTATATCCTGTACCGTTTTCGATATCGGGCAGTAACCGAGCAATTCCGGACACGGTATGTGACCGGCCTGGATGCCTTTGATGGTTTTTAATAAATCGTAATTGATAAGGTCGGAAATTTTCGAATCACGCCTAAAAATAAACACATTAATCATCGTTTTTACATAACACATTACATTACGCACTTGTAATCGGAATGATTTGTTACAAATTTCCGAATCCACGATGCGGTGGTAAGTATCTCGCCCGACGCCCGTCGCTGGATGAATTTCAGATAGCGCTGTATCGTGCAGTGCGTATCGGCGTCCACCTCCATTCCACTAAGGTAATTGTTTATCAACGGAATCAGACCGGGAAATTCCCCATTCTGCAACATTGGTTAAAACACATTCATACGTAACGAATTTGTGGATAATAGTGTGGTGCGCATTATCGCAATACCTTTCCGTTGATTATTTCGTTTATCGTCATCGACGTGTAGCATTCCGTGGCGCACGTTCCATTCGAGGCGCCCTTGCAGTATTCGTTCGCTTCGGGCGGACTCTTTTGCGTCGTAATCTCCTTGCGAAACCAGAAACGCTCACTAAGGCATGCATTTCGCTTTTGAGCATTTTTCATGTTTTCGTCCACCTAAGCAAAAAACATATGATACTCTTCTACATTTTTAAAATATGTATATGAAAGATGTTACATTTTTGTAACAAATTAAATGAAAATGGATTTACTGGAGACATTTGAAATTAGACAGGCTTCAAATAATCACAGTTTAAATTTTTTGATATTCTTTGTCGATTTACAGATTTGTTTCTCTGGTTTGCTGTTTATTGTTTGTTATTTTTGTATTTATCTACTATTAACTGATTCTATTTTCAAGTGTTTAATTTGCAAATACAGCAAATATACTCAAATTCATAAAATTTCGTTGCGACGATCGAATGAAAAAACTTTCAAAATTAATTTCATCCAACCTATTAATTAAAAATAAAATGGATTATTAATAGAAACCAAAACATACGATGCGTTTGTTAATCATTTCATTTCGTCTGAAACTAAATTTGCTCTCTCGGAATAATTTCATAAATTGGCATAGTGCACATCCAATTTGTAGATAACCTTGACAATAATACTTAATAGCATGATTTATTTAATCATTGATATTAAAAGTTTTCATTATTAAACGCGTAGTAAAGTAATAAATCTATATATATATAGATCATCGAAACGCTTATTATTAATTATCGGTAGTATTTCAAAACACAATATATCCAAACGATGAAAATTCTCAATCTCAAATAACGACATATCAAATGGCTCAATGTAAATAAAAAACACGTAAAAATATTTACCTTGCTGATTGGTATGAGAAAGTTCAATTTGAAAGATAGGATCACCCTCGTTAGGAGTACGATAAAGCATACGATGGCCGCATTCTCAAAGTCGGTGATTTGAATTTCGCATGGACGAAACTCGACGCGCCATCCAATTGTCGTATTCGGTGGTGGTGGTTTAAAGCGTAACGTTTGCCAATTCGTTGATTGAATATTCTAATATAAATTAAATATAAACAAACAATATAAATAATGATAAAATGCGTTGATTATAACACATACTTCAAAATGGTCCGTGTCATGCTCATCATCCTGATTAACCTTTTCGGTAAACAGCGATATCGAGTCACGTATGAACAAGTGGGCAATATGCTGCGACAATAGATGATCGATATCGTTATCGCGCAATTGTTGATAGAGCGACTCATCGTACACCAACGGCACATCGTTGTAGTTCTCGCCCTGCGGCGACAGATAGGAATCGATCGAATCGAAGCGCGACTTGTTGATGACGAACTTGTTGTGTTTGAGCGGCTTCAGGCCGCGCTCCTCCTCGGTGCGATCATCCACCGAGCAGGAGATGATGTTCCATCGACAGTCGATATCTGAGATGAAGCCGCGATGTAATGGTGATGCAGCCGTTAAAGCTAACTGGAAACACACCGATTAGGTTCTAGGTTGTTCAATTGTAATGGGGTTTATGTTAATATTTAAAAGAAAATCTTTATTTTGTGATTTTTCACAAAAACAATATGTTTCGACTGTGCGTCATTGTCAAGCTCATAATACACAGTACGCAGAGTCTCCAAATAAATAGTGAAAAATCGCAGTTTCTTTTAAATAGGTTCTAGGTGCTGGTGGTGCATATTGGACGTTAATATCAACACAAACCATTATAGGCGATAGTGGTGTTAGTTGATCGTATAGTATTCGCGCTTCGTTGATATTGCACGCTTGGAATGTTAATTGCAGGCAGCAGCATCCCATTCCGAAGCCCATCGCATCCATGTAGATGTGATCGGGCATCGCCGCCAACTCTTTCACGTATGAATCATCGACTGGTATCTGGGTTTTTTCATCTTTAAACACTGTAATTGAATTAGAATCAATCTTATATGAGCCAAATAGGTGATGATTAAATAACCTGGTATATTAATTGCGACCTTTTCGCCGCGTCGTTCGCGTATGTTCTTCGAGAGGGTGGCGAAGCGTGGATGTCCCGGAAAGATTGCACCATCTGGAAAGAATAATGAACGTGTTGCGCCTTCATTTGGTGTTGGTTGTAATAATGGATCCGAGAAATGCTCACAACCAAGCCTATAAAATACACGTTCAATTCGATTCAAAATTAAGCATTCATAAAATGGATAAAATGCAATAATTCTGAACTGCTTTGAATGATAAAATGAGCGCGATTTTGAAAATGGGGTCATTTCTTGTCAAACCGAAACAACGCATTGTTCGTGAACAATTATGGAAAAACAATTATTGTACTATCGACCATAATAATAAAAATATACGATAATTTTGTGTGCGGCATGGCATGATTGATAAAAAATGCGCTTGCTTTTCCAACTCAACATGGCAACACACAAACTAAATGCTAAATTAATGAAAATTAAATGTTTACAATGTTCATCATATTACAATACTTTATGATTCAAAAATAAAGTAAACTCCAATTTAGTTTATACGTTGAAGTATTGGCAATTTGTAAACAAAAATAACTGAAAGGCTTGTTACCATTGAATATTATTATAATATATCTTATCTTATCATCAAATAAAG
The DNA here is from genome assembly GCA_030264715.1 of Adinopsis sp. GC000173. NCBI lineage: Eukaryota > Metazoa > Arthropoda > Insecta > Coleoptera > Staphylinidae > Adinopsis > Adinopsis sp. GC000173. The sequence continues at coordinate 12,550 of JARJDW010009894.1, forward strand.
AGAGTTATGCATATTTAAAGTACATAATAAATTTTTCACAACATTACACAATATTGCCATGGAAAAAATGTTTCGATAATAAACGTGAAGGATTCGATTATGATGTTTTAAGGTTTGTTTTATCAGGCATGTGAAAATCTAAACAGTTTCGGAAGTCACAATGGAACAATTCTACCATGCGAAGTCATTTTAACGCATTTCATTTTAAATTTGTTCCATTGTGATGTCGGAAACTGTTTAAATTTCCATTGGACAAATACAATTGTCATGGAAAAAATATTTGAATAAACGTAAAGGATTTGGTTATGATGTTATAAGACGGTTTGTTTTATCAAACATAAACTGCCTAATGTCAATCCAAATAGTTTCGGACGTCACGATGGAACAAATCTAGCCTGTGAAGTCATTTTGACGCATTTCATTTTAAATTTGATATTTTGGATTTCCATTTGACAGTTTCAAACGTGCTTGATAAAACAAACTTATAATAATCTAGTATTTATGGATTGTGTGTGCATGACAATATGACAACAATAATAATAATAATACTAATGATTGATTGACCCCATTTACAAAATGTAACCCCTTTTCCTTCACTTCAACCCAATTACCTTGGAAAGCTCGTAATACTTAAGAGCGCCTCGTCGCTTTGCAGCAGCTCGGCGAGCTCCTGTCGCCGATACCGCATGTTCGCCTCGACGATGTTGAAGTGCGCCAAAAGGCCGCCGTACGGTTGGCCGGGCGTACCTTCGACCATGTAAGCACCGTACTCGGGCCGCCACAACGACTTCACCCCATTCGGATCCGCTTCCTCGCGCTCCTGCAGTATCGCCAGCAGATCTTTCGCACGTAAACTCACTTTTGCCGTACGCTCCTTGTCGTTGAATTTAACGATTATGTATTCCACTTCGTCACCCCATTTCAATACATCTCCTTGACGATCCTTGAGACGTTTGTAAATGTTTATAAATTGTTGTATGCCATGTTGACGAACATGATCTGATAGACGTTTTGTTTCTTCCCATGATAGAGGACTACCTACAGTTAAAAGCCCCATAATCACAGAATACAAATTAAGTAAGCGTATGTGTTGTGTGTGTATGTTGAAATTCTCACTATTACTTATTATTTTTTTCGTATAGTGCACTTACAATACAAACAAAAATAATGTCAATAGAAATTTAACGCAGCTGTAGCCACTTATTATTATTATTTTACAAAATGAATCACTGGTTTTTTTAAATAAAGTGAAAAAATCTATAAATGCGATAAATTACTTATTAAATAATTGAAGTAGTATTTTTTATTAATACAGCAGCAACTTTAAGGTTAGTGCAATTCGCGTATGAAATTCATATATTACGCGCTAATCACATTAGCACACAAACTAAACTTGTGTAATATTAAACGTTATCTGATCGGCTTAATAAATAAAAATCATGCTGCGGTTCTGATTGAAATTTTTTATCATAAATGTTCATTAATCAAATCGAAATTCAAATTTGTTTTATTCTTATTCGCAGCGAGATCGATTTGAAACTTGTTTCCGAAACTTTTTTTACAACGCAACCACCACTTGCACCAAAGAATATCCGGATTTTTATAGTTTTTTTAAAGCGAAAGTCACATTTTAATTGGTTAATACAATGAAAAAAAACTTGCTGTCCATGAAAATGTAAATTATAAATATTTCGTGTGTTGGCTGCCCTGCAATACGCTATGACATCAGAAGTATCCTTGAAATTACCAAACAATGAAGCGCTTTACTTTTTTATTAATGACTTGACAAAAATTACATAATTTCATATATTCATCTACGCGATTACATAACCAATAAATTTAATTATTTATTGCACCCGGCTTTTTATCGATTCCATTTTTCGATGTTGGTATGTTGCAAATTCAATTCTCACACTAATTTCACATAATATATTATTAAAATAGCAATCAATGTAATTATGTCTATTTCTCAGAATACTTTATAATTAGCATTATGGTTTTTTTCAATAAATATTCGATTATTTTCGATTCACGCAAATTTTATTGCCAACTTTGTTGCAAGAAATATTCGTTCACGAATGTCTACAAAATCATTAACAATAAATAAAACTCACCTTATTATTAATTATTGGATGATAAAAAATGCTTAAATAAATATTTTGCCCCACCTTTTTCATAATAATTTGGAAATTATAAACTTTACAGCTGACTTCGTGTTATTTATGACAGGTATGTTATTCACTAAAAATTTAGAATAAATTCAAATTAATAATGAATTAAACGAAAAATAAAAATGCGTATGTATGTGAAAATATGGCAATAGCAAGAACACTAATCGTGCCGCCCATCTACACGCGCGTACTATCAAAATTTCCACAAAATCTGAGCTTTTGTTTCGCTTATGGGTCCGGTGTGAAGAAACAACTGAACAATGATCGGCCGAAATCGAACATGATTGACTTCATCTACTGCGTGGACAATCCACAAAAATGGCACGAGTCGAATATGAAAGATAATTCGTCACACTATAGCGGATTGAAACATTTAGGGCATAATTTTATCGCTAAATTTCAGGAGAATTCCGGCGCTAAAGTGTACTTCAACACTTTGGTGCACATTGAGGGTGTTACTATAAAATATGGAGTGATTTCAACAAAGGATTTAGTCACTGATTTACTGGAATGGAGCGATTTGTACCTAGCTGGACGTCTGCATAAACCGGTTGAGATAATCAAACGAGCAACCAATGCCGAATTGCAAACTGCATTGCAACTTAACCTACAATCCGCCGTGCATGCTTCATTACTAATTCTACCGGAAGCCTTCACCGAATATGAGTTCTACTACACTATATCGAATCTGAGCTATGCGGGCGATTTCCGCATGACATTTGGTGAAAATAAAAATAAAGTAGAGAACATCGTCAAACCACAAATCAAATCATTCCGGAACTTGTACCGGCCATATTTGGAAAATCTAAACGACTTTGTCGATTTTCCCATGCTGCGCGTGGACGCGGAGGCATTGAACAGCTACCACGCCGCGCTGTGCTCGCAAGATATCCGCCCACTCGCGAAGTTGCACCATCTCAATCAGCTGCCGCGATGGCCGCAGAAAGCATTAACAAGAATATGGAATCGTGGGCATTACAAGCAGGACACCGAGGATGTGCTTCGTGCAGTCGCTTACGATCCAGATTGCGGATCTGTCGTGGAGAAATGTATTAGTGAAATTGTTTGGAGATCATCAATACGGCAAAGCCTGAAGGGCATACTAACGGCGGGGATCTTTAAGAGCGTTAAATATAGCGGACAGAAACTGGCGAAGATGTTTAATATGTGACTGTCCTGTAGATTTAGTAGTCAATTGTTGAAAATATGTTGATTTTGTTTTGTTTTCTTAAATTTTAAGACTGAAAAAATTAAGCACACACAAATATTGTTCAAAGTGAAATAACAATTTAGGTAAAAGAATCAAGTTTAAGCCATAATACCTCTAATACGATAATTTAAAACATTTTTATTTTTAATAATAAATGCATTTGTAAACAGAATTTTGGACTAATAATAAAATATTGAACAATTTCATTTAAGATTGAAAGCATTTAGTAATGTGAAATATTTTTGTTTTCTTTGCAGTTTTCTGTATTAATTTCTAATCATGTCGGATTCAGATTCGGAGCATTCGAGAAGCAAGTCACATAAAAAGCACCGTCGGCATCGTTCGAAAAGCCCAAAACACTCGCATAAACACAAGAAGCGCAGTTCATCATCGTCCGATTCTGGCAATGATAATCCACGCATTATTGGACCAGCATTACCATCCAGACTAAATACTACTTCCACCACATCAAGTGATGACAATATCTATGGTCCTCAATTACCACCGCAGCTACAGAAAAAAGAAGAGTCTGAATCGAGTTATGGGCCATCTTTGCCACCACATTTGAAGCAAAATGTTCATGCCGATGATGAGGGTGAGTCGAGTTTCGGGCCGTCTTTGCCAGCCCATCTGAAACACACGCAAAATATTGAAGATGAAAATGATGATGATGATGATGATGTCTACGGGCCGTTACCACCCGATGCAATAGGCGCATCGAAAGCACATATTGCGCTTGAAGAGCGTGCGTTGCAAATGAAAATAGATAGATTGAATCCGACGACAGAAGTAGCAACAAGACGGGAAGAATGGATGTTGGAGTTGCCTGCAGTGAAAGCAGCAAATTTAGGATTAGGGCCACGTCAGTTTAGAGCTAAAGAAGGACCAGATATGTCCGATAGGTAAGTATTAAAATATACAATATATATTAAATTTACAATAAATTAAAATATAAATTCTTTTTTAGGTCATCATGGACGGATACACCATCGAGTAAAAAAGCGAAAGGCAAATCGAATGATGTTGTGGATTTAAAGAAGGAGGCAGAATTGAAAGCAATCAAAGCACGCGATAGGGAGCAGGAAGAGATGGCGCGTAAAGCGAAGAGGAAAAATAAACGCGATAAGAGTTTATTGGAACAACATCAAGATAAGCTCAAGAAGAAGCAAAAAGTAGGTTTTGTCTTCAAAATTACTGTATACTGAAATAGTTATACTTATATTAGTCATTAATAATATATAATAATTTGATATTATAATATTTGCTCAGGATACTCCTTAAAGGAACACCGACCTTTACACACTGACTTTTAGAGATTTTAGAGCTCTATTTCTCAATCCTTTTACATTGTATCATTATTCAAGTTCAAAGTCGATATCTATGCATCTTAGTCGGCTTTCCATTTTAAGAGCGCTGATTTGCAATCATTTACAAACCATTTCGATTGTAATAAGTTCAATCTATGACTCGTAGTTAGCTTTCTATATACCTGTCTTTATATATGGGGATGACTTATAATAATATTAATTCATTTTTTTTTGCAGAAAGAAGAGAGTGAAGGCACAAACACTAGACGCCCTTTCAGTCGTGACGTTGACTTGAAGGTAAATCGTTTCGATGAGGCGCAAAAGAAGTCGATATTAAAGAAAGCGCAACTGCTCGACGACCGATTCTCACAGGGACAGTCCAAGTTCTTATAACAATAATAAAAATGTAAATGTAATTACGACCATTCAGTCGTGATGTCGACTTGAAAGTAAATCATTTTGATAAGACCCAAACGAAATCGATATTGAAGAAAGCGCAACCGCTCGACGATCGATTCTCTCAGGGACAGTTCAAGTTCTTATAATAATAAATGCAAATTTAATTCAAAACATTGTTTATTTAGTTAGTAGAAATAAATAATGATTTAAATTATTAGTAATGTGCGAAATCAAAACTTTATGGTTCTTACTACGAAACAAAATGCGACTACTACTTTTTTTTAAAATGCACGATGAATCATGGAAAATCAATGAGAATGGAAAGGAAATTAAACGCAATCGATCTTCTTTCCGGCGTGGCAGCAGAGCTCGTTCTCGAATGATAGGCCGGAGTAGACCCATGATCGGTCGCAAATTTTCGTATGCAACGACGGCTAAAAATGCAAATAAAATTATAATTAAAATAATAATCTTTTTCAGGAGCAGAAAACAAAATGAATACCTCTTATATTTAACATGGTGATATAAAATATGGCAATACGTGAGTTGCATAGGAAACTCTAAGGGTGTGTAAAGTGACAACCATCGAGAATAACAATTTTAGTAGGTGGTAGGAGTAGTTAGAGACATCCAACGCGGGCTTAAGGTTCAGCACATCTCTAATTTTTATCCTCGATGCTTGTCGCTTCACTTTATGGACACCTTTATAAGTAGACTTCTTGTCAGGGTGTATTTGCGTAGATTTTTTAATCAATATGCCATATACGAAATATACAGCAAAAATCTATAGACAATTTTTTATAATCACATAATATAATCTATCTGTTTATGCCTTTCTCGCAATTCAAGTATCGTCTAAAAAACGTTGTACTTTTTTTGCTTTGAAATAGTAAGTATATATAGTTTCTTAAAGTAAAATAGGTGGTATAGTTTTTTGGAAAAAACTTTGAAGGTATTTGAAATTATTATACGTACCAATATTTTATCGGTGTGCTCTAGAAAGTTGCAGAGAAAATCAGCCGCTAGATCTTGCACATTTTCGACCAACTCCTTGCAGGTGATCTTGCACTTTTCGCTCCCGACGTCGTCGCAGGTGACATTAAACGGGCTCTCTTTCAGCAACGGCCCATCTTCTGGCTTCAATTCGATGGCGGTGAATGCACCACAGGTGCAAGCGGTACTCTCCGCAACATCGCCGCTCACAGCCAATATGGGCATGTGGAAGAGAGCACTATACATAATAAATTTATTATTCTTTAAATTAGTTTCTATACTTACATTGCTAGTAGTACTCTGTAGATGTACATGATGTAGACGTACATTTTGACTGCACTCCATGCTGCCGTTCCTCGAGCTTATATACAAAATCTTCACCTATAAATCGCTTATCATCAATATTGAAATACAATATTTATTATTATTTTGTTTATTGCTTCGAAATTCTTCGAAATAATATCACTTGTAATTGAATATTTCAAATTAGGCGCCTTAAATGGATTGCAAGATAATGCTATTGAATTACAACTATGTTGTTCAATTAATTTCTAATCTGGCAGCAATATTATTTTCGTCGCATCGTTGGCATAGCTATAAACAATTTATTAATTTGATCATCATGTTTATTTAATTCATTTTTTCGTTTTCATAATTACAACAGTTGGCTTCCATGCAAAAAACTTCTGTTGATGTAATAAGATATTTAAACTTATTGTTCAATTAATTTCTGATTGGCTAGTATTTTACATATTGCTTGCATACATAGCAATAAATAATTTATTAATTTGATCATAATGTTTATTTATTTTTTTCTTTTTTATAATTAAAACAGTTGGCTTCCATGAAAAATTTCTGTTAATGTAATAATATATTTAAACTTTATACTTTAAATAATATGTTTTAATCAATAATAATGTTAATTGAATTAAATTACGTAATGTAACAAATGTTAAAATGAATAATTTAAGGTTATTTAGTAAATAATTTGACGTTGCAATGTATATTATCCAAGTTGGCGTCCATGACAAAATTCTGTTAAGAATTGAGTGGCAGCCAATGAGAGCGGAGCTATTTTTTTGAATCTTTGAAAGGTAGTTGTAACTGCCATTTCATGTCCCTTTCATCTGCCGGCCGTCTGTCTGTTTTAGTGCTGTCTGTCCCATAACTGTTATTTTAATATATTATATTGTTTTGTACATATTTTCTATAAGTAAACGTAAACATGAGTAAAGAAGAAGATATTCAGGATATAATTCCAGAGATAATCTACGATCAAAACACCAAGACGAGCTACAAAAAGGGAAAATTTCTTGGCAAGGTAACGTTCTTCCTGCAAATAATAAATTAAACGTCAAATGCACAATTACTCTACTTAGTTACATTGTATATTCAATTGTTTCGGCATTCCACTTTGATTACCTTTACTTAATTAAATCTGTAAATGCTTGAAGGTCATAATCGAAAATACATAATTGTTTACGGTGGTGTGTAGGGCGGCTTTGCAAAATGCTACGAGATCACCGATTTGCTCAAGAGCAGTTCGTTCGCCGGGAAGATTGTTTCGAAAAAGCTGATGGTGAAGCAGAATCAACGAGAGAAAATGACACAAGAGATAAAGATCCATCAATCGCTGAGGCATAAGCACGTGGTTGGATTTCATAATTTCTTTGAGGATGCCCATAATATTTATATTGTTTTGGAGTTGTGTAAACGACGGGTAAGTCATATAATCAAAACTCCAATTAGTAAATAAATTGTATTTGAAGTTGATTTGGATATATACATTCTTGATACAAACTTTAGGCTACAGTAACAATAATATTCGACAATATTGATACACTTGTATGAAGGTCAAAACATATCTGAAATTTGCATTTGGTGGTTTGATTCACACACTTTCAATAAATTGGTTTATAAAGCAGTAACTATTTTTATAACATAGATGCACCTTTATTGATATTTTCAATCTATAAAAACCACAATTTACTAAAATAATTGTTAGGAAATGTAAAAAAATAGTTCTTCTTTTATACAATTATAGCAGCAAATAATTTACTTTGTTCTGTAGTAAAAATAACAAATAATAGAAACCATAAAACGTAATCTCACTTTACAAAAGTGGAATTAATTAGAGCTTACTAAATAATTATTACTTTCATTCCAAAATCTCGTATACACAATTTAAGGTTCATATCTGTTTCATATTCATTTATGGTATGCAAATGTTTCAAATTGATATTACATGTATAAATTGTGGCACGAATACTATAGAAATAAGTAAAGTAAAAATCAGTAAGGTTTAAGACATTTCTTGTAGTTTTTTAATGCCAGTTTCCGGCAACGGACCTATTTATGTTGAAGTTTTTCATATGCCGTTATTTTTAATGCGCGAAATTAAATACTGGCATAATAATAATAGCACTTGATTTAGAATAGAGTTTGAGGTTTGAAATATGGCTATAATTAAAAATTATCAACTCTGTTAATGCCAACTTTGATGTTGATTAGTCTTTTGTCATTTTTAATTAGAATATCATTTACAGAAGCATTCGTCGACAACTCTTAATTAAATATTCTATAACTATAAACAAAGCAGTTTTGTGCTTTAAATTCAATACAACAATAAAATTGAAATTGTATACTACATAAATTTTTTCTACATTATATTTAGTCTATGATGGAATTGCACAAGCGACGAAAGATACTAACCGAACCGGAGGCGAGATTCTATATGAAGCACATTTTAAGCGGCGTCTCATACTTGCATTCGAACCGTATCATTCATCGTGATCTCAAGCTTGGTAACCTGTTCCTCAACGACGATCTTCATGTGAAGATTGGCGATTTCGGTTTGGCGGCAAAGATCGAATTCGATGGCGAGCGAAAGAAGACGCTCTGCGGTACACCCAATTATATTGCGCCGGAGATACTCAACAAGAAAGGACATTCGTTTGAGGTGGATATTTGGTCGATCGGATGTATTTTATATACTTTGTTGGTCGGCAAGCCGCCATTCGAAACCAGTAGTTTAAGGGAGACGTATTCTAAGATTAAAAAATGTGATTATAAGTAAGGTGTTTGATTTAATCGTCAATTGCAATAAATATAATTGCATTTTTGAATTGCTTTTAGGCTATCTGTGAATATTAGCTCTGCCTCAAAGAATATGATTATGTTAATGCTCCAAAGCGATCCAAAGTCACGTCCAAACATCCATCAATTGTCACATCATGAATTTATTACTACTGGATATACTCCAAATGCGTTGCCAGCGAGTTGCCTCACCATGCCGCCTCGATTCGATCAAGTCGAGAGGAACCTGAGGAAACCTCTGCATGAAGTCGCTGCAAACGGTAAGCTAAATAACATTATTTTAGTAAAACACAAGCTAGATATTACAAAAAGTTTATTTGAGAAGATATTATTTTTTCTTGGTATTACGTATTTTCGAGATTTGATTTTCTCTGAATTTGGTAAGGGCGGAATTTCGGCACGCCTGCTTGATTTCTCAGCTAACTTTTTATGCTCTTTTTTGCAAAGTTGTTATCGTTTTTTTTAATTTGATAATGTATGTTTGTAACTACTATATTCAACTTGCCTAACCATATATATTTTATGTCGAAAAATGTTTTTACAATGCTGAAAATCGCTGAGCGCAAAATAGAACTTCACATGATGTTTTTGGATATTTTCTCAAAAACGGCTTAACATAGAGACTTGAATTAAACAGCAATCGATTTAACTCTACAAAATCCTAGTGCAAGGTGCTATTTATATTGATTAAATTTGTCTTCTTATTAAAGATTTTTCAAAAAAAGTGATTTTGCGAAAATAATAATCGCTAATAATTCAACTAATTAACCACAATTTAACATTTAAAACACTACCTTGCACTAGATTTTGCAGTATAGTTCAAGTCTCTACGTCGAGCCGTTTTTTAGAAAATATACAAAAACATCATGTAAAGTGCTGTTTTTCGCTCAGCGATTTTCAGCATTGTAAAAGCATTCTCCGATTTAAAGTACATGGTTAGGTACGTAAAAAGTAAGCTGACAAATCAAATATGCCTGAAATGAATGTAACAATTGAATTTATTTTAAAAGGAAAGTACATTTCAAAATGAATAATATTACACATTTTTAATAAATTTGAAATTTTACCGAATAGAATTGTTATATCGCGCGGCAGCGAAGTTATCGTATATAATTAAAAAAAAAAAAAAATTTTAACTAATTTATTTTCAAATAAATTCAATTTATATTCTAAAGCATTTATATAAAAAGCGCAATACAAGATATATAGGTGATAATAAAAAGTCACGAACATTCACGACATGTCGACGATATTATATTGCCGAAATTATAGTTTCAAAATAGAAGAAGAAAAAGGTAGATATGTCGCACATAATCAACCTCTATTGAAAGATAAATTGATAAGAGGCCAACATCTCTCATTGTAAAGATGGCCATACTTGAACTTACTAAATTACAATTTGCGTAGATTTTTGTTAAGAGGCTAAATGCAAAATGTACAGTAAAAATCTACGCAAATGGACAAGAAAATCCACACAACTCGACCAGCCCAACGCGTATACCAAGCTTTTTGTACGCAATTAACATATCGCCTACATAAGACTCTTCAATTATCGAAGAGTTGCGTCTACTTCTTTATGTAGTTTCATGAAATGAAATTATTTAACCCGCATGCAATAAAATTGTATAAATTAGCCATAAACTGTTAATAAGATTGAATGATCGAGTTACCATGTTTTTTTGTTTTCAGAACAAATGCAAGTTGATTCGCCGGCAAAACCGTTACAAGATGTGGCCGCCGCAGCAGGCACTTGCGTCAAATCAAATATACCCGAATTTGATGCGCGAGGGAATTACCTTACTCTGAAACGCATGTTGGCTGAAGTAAGTTATCATCTTAGTGTGTTTTATTATAAGGATGAATTGCTTATCAAAAATCTTTTTTCTAGGTTATACAATCGAAACCGAAACGAAATCTTAAATATGGTGATGAAATGTCGGATCCGGCCGCGCAGCCTATCGTATGGGTATCGAAATGGGTTGATTATTCGGATAAATACGGATTCGGTTACCAATTGTGCGATGAAAGTGTTGGTGTTATGTTTAACGACACTACCAAGCTCATAATTCTACCAAATGGAATGTAAATACAATTAGTTTATTACTATAAATAGGATTCAAATTAATAATACGTTGCGTTTCAGTAATGTGCATTATATTGATAAGAACGGCGAAGAAACCTATATGGAATTAAATAAATATCCAAAAATCTATGATAAGAAAATGAAGTTGTTGTCGTACTTCGGTAGATACATGAAGGAGCATTTAATTAAAGCAGGCGCATCGGTGCAACGAGAGAACGATCAGTTGTCTCGCATACCTCATTTGTATCAATGGTGTCGATCCACATCGGGCGTTTTGATGCAATTGAACAATGGCACTGTACAGGTATTTATATTAATTATTTCATTTATAGAATTTTTGTGCAACATCGTATTAGGTGTAGACTTAAAACTTAAATTTTTCTTAATAATGTATTACTTTAAGTTGCTAATGAAATACTTTAATTTTTTAGATGAATTTCACGGATCATACGAAGATTATAATGTGCCCATTGATGGCAGCCATAAGTTACATCGATACAGATAAATCATTCCGTACATTTAGATTTAATACCATTCAAACAAGTGGTTGTTCAGCAGATTTATATGATAAGATTCGATATGCGTACGATAAACTAACCGCTTTATTAGAACAAGACAAATAATTTACAGTCGTCGTCGTCATCATGTTTACGTTTAAACCTACACATAAGCCGTATACAAGTTTTTTTTTATATATGTGTGCGTATAATGTTTTGTCTTATTTTTAGCTATTTTAACAATAATTAATTGTAGTAAATGAATTTATATTTTATGTATTAATATTATTTTTCGTCAAACAGTAAGTAGTTTACGTTCTCTAAATTTCTTAATCAAGAACTAATTGAAAAATGTTTTGTTTTGTATAAATGAAATTGTTAAAAACTGTATTTAAGGTTAAGATATGTATAATTCCCGTATTCTGATAAATGATATTTAATTGATTATTTTTTATTTAAACATTTGTTGTTTCGATAATAACTTGTTTTTGTATTTAAATATTTATTAACGAAACAAATATGGCTTTAAATAAAAAAGCAGTGTTAAGTGAATAGCTGTAAGATAGATATTTTATATTATAATTTATATTCTCTGTAGGGCGCTAGATTAAATTCTATGTGTTGCAATTTCTGTTATAAATATTGTGTTGCTTGAAAAACAGTATTTTCTGGTTTAAAATTACTACTATGCTTAAAAGAGGAGAGTGAAAGGTTTTTATATGATGTGTCTAAGAATATAATACTCTTAAATCTGTAAAAAATAATATTCTTTCTCTGCGTTTAGTATTGTTTGATGCTGCACTACTTCCATTGTGCACAACTCATAGAGGATTTTGTTTTTCATTGTTATAGACAATATAGCATTTGTAAATGGGCAGTATTTTTGTGGATAGATGTTAGATTGAATTTCACAACATTAACCAAAGCGAATGGATTTGTTTTCAGACGAATGAATGGACTGAAACTGAAAATTTATATAGTATATCGCTACTGGATGCCTAGCGCCCTACACATTTTCATTTCGTTGAAACTAATCTATTATTTCTCTCATTTATATAGACAAGAAGCAAAAATTTTCTAATTTACAGACAATATATGTAGTTCTAATCGAAAAGAAATATCATGTAACTATTTCCTGATTTCATAGTACTGAAATTGAAAGGTTGAATTATATTATGATTTTAAATTTGTTTTGTTTTTGATAAATACAACTACGTCCATTTATTTATCATTTTCCAGTTAGAAAGTAATCAAATAAAATAAATGAAAAAAGTAGCTTTGAAGTAAATTTCATATGTGAATTCAAAAAGTTATTTAGTTTTTGCTCATTGCAATGTCTTTCTTTTCATAATTTCTACTCCGAATGTGAGTTCCAGTGACACTCAATGAAATCTGGAATAATGTACGTGTGTGGGAAGTAAATTTGATTCCATAGATAAATTGAATGAATGAAATATAATTAAGTTACCAATTTTCGTTTATAAATAGTTTTTTTAACAAATGCGTCAATTTTGCAAGTCTCGAGCGATGAAAGGGCTTTAGTTTTATCTGTGATATTTTCCACAGTTTATGGTTAAACACAAACTAGCAGTGTTTTGGGTTTCCGAAGAAAAAAGAGGCAAACAAATTACTGAAAAGTTGTTCCATGTCAATGCTCCATAAATGCTGCTTAGCTACGCATATACATATTTGGCTTCATAATAATTATTATATATTATTATATATATACATTTCATTTATCCACCCTCGTAAAAAAATCAAATGCGCACCACCCACACAAATATTTTTCTAATTATCACATAGTTGCATGTATGGCTTCATTCATCATTTCATTAGAGTGCTGAAATCGAAGGTAGAAAGTAGTATAGGAAAAAGCAATCAAAGTAAACAAAAGCAAAAACGTAAATGTAGAATAATAGTAGAGTAGAAATGGAATAGAAAATGTATTTCAATCGGTCAATATTGATTTTGCAATATTAGGCTTTTCATTTTCCATTTATTTTTTGTACATTTTTCTTTTATGATACAATAAGTTTTACATAAAGATAAAACAGCAATTTTAAAAATATATAATTTATATAACCAAGTACAAATATAAGTATATTTATGAAAACATAATCATTATCATCATCATTTTTAATTTTTTTTTGTTTGTTCTCAATGAATTCCTATAATACTTTATAATAGGAAAACATGGCGTGGACATAAAACTTGTTCTCTCATCAATGTTTCATCATCGTTGTATGCCCTACAAATATGTTTTGATTCTCATCATTTATATTTAAAATAAATAATATAAATTTGTGTGTATTAGCGTTGATTCAAAAATTACATAGATGCAAAATCGCATGTTTACGCATGATTTCAGATGTGGAGGAGGTGCAGCTGACAATTAAGTAATATTTAAGGTGTACATCTCTTAATCATAGAAGATTTCACTTGAGATGTTAAAGAAACTCATACAAAGGTTCCAGCATCTTAAACCTTAGGGCACTGGCAATCTTCTAAGAATTCTGATAAATTTAGGAATATTTAAGGTGTAAATCTCTGATCATTGAAGTTTTCACTAAGACTAAGACTTGAGATGTTAAAGGAACTCATCTGAAGATTCCAGCAACTCAAACCTCGGACACTGGCAATCTTCTGAGAATTCTAATATATTAAGTAACGTTTGAGATGTTAAAAAATTCGTAATAGTCATCAGTTAGGTCCTCTACATCTTAAATCCTGCATAAATACGCGGTTTCGCATCTATATCATTTTTTAATCAATGGTATTAGCGAATTGTGTATTGTATTACATGATGTGTGTTTATTTTGTTGTTTTTTGTTTTAGTTAGTATTTTGTGTGTGTGTGTGTGTCACAAAAACGAAAATGAAACGCACTGTGATTAACATTCATTTAGTTTAGGTTGTGTGGATATTATAGTTTTTCCGGATAGTTATTTACGTATATGTATTTATTTTTAGTTAGTTAAGTTATTAGTAATACTGCATAGGCCGTAAGCTAAAATTATACAATAATAAATTAAAAAAGAAAATAATAAATAAAGCAACTTCTACAATGACTAGATAGGACGTTCCTGCGCGCTATATAAATATGTACTTGTTCCTTGTATACAGTTTGAATCATTCGTTTTTTTTTTCTTTAAAAGGGCGATTTGGCTTCTTAAATGGTTGCTTCTAAATCTAATCAACTACGTTTAGTTAGTTTAGTTAGGAATGACTTTAAGAGATCCATTTTTTTTGTAAAATATCTTGGTTCTTAATGCACAAAACGATTCTACTTAAATTGATTTAAATAGAACCGTTCCTAACATTGATTATTATTATAAATAAATGTGTTTGTTTGTTTGTATGTGTTTTTGTGTATGTGTTGCATGGCGCTTAATCATTCATGTATTTGTCGTCGAGGAACTTGTCGGTGTTGGGATCGGCGACATCGCCGCATTTCCGTTTCGTATCGAAGAGCGCGCCGCGCTTGCCGATCTGGCACAACAGATTGCGATTGCGACTAGCGTCCTCCTGGGCCTTCTTTCGCGACATCTCCAGCAAGAGTCGATTGCGCAGTACGTCTAACGAATTGGTGATCGACAGAGATGGGCGAATGTTGCCGCGTTTGCTTCGACCTTCTTGGCTTAATGCAATCTAGAAATAATAATAAAAAATTAGACGAATGTTGAGGGCTCGTAATTTGAAGTGGCCCAGATCGGGGCGTTGTCGTCATCTTCATTTCTTTGAAAAAATGTTTATGTGTATGTGAGTGATATGAAAAGTTTCTAGTATTTTTAGTTTTTTGCTCCTCCTTTACTTTTTTGCCATTTTTCGTAGCTTTTGAGTGCCTTTTTGCAACATTTTTAACGGTTTTTTCATGGTTT
Organism: Adinopsis sp. GC000173; assembly: GCA_030264715.1. Classification (NCBI taxonomy): domain Eukaryota; kingdom Metazoa; phylum Arthropoda; class Insecta; order Coleoptera; family Staphylinidae; genus Adinopsis; species Adinopsis sp. GC000173. Next base: position 28,183 of record JARJDW010009894.1, read on the forward strand.
TTGCTGTTCTACGGCTTGTCGCTGCTTTTAACAACTTCTTCATGGTTTTTTCTATTTTTTTACAACTTTCTCCCTGTTTTTTAGAAACCATTACTGTTTTTTGCGACGAAAACGTTGCCAAAAACAGCGAAATGTTGTCAGCAATTAGTAAAAATAGTGAAAAGCGGAAAAAAC
>JARJDW010009901.1:0-12644 GCA_030264715.1 Adinopsis sp. GC000173
AATTAATTATAGATTATAATTGTGTAATTCATTCTGAGTTCAATTGTGTTCGACAATAATTTGAAACTAAATATAGGCATGTAATTTTATATGATTAAATAATCAGATACAGTGGCGGTGTTAGGGGGTGTCCAGCAGGGCAAATGTCAGAGCTCCAAAACACTTAACCTGTAACTTGTTAAATCCCATATACGTACTTATAGCACTACTTGCTATCTTTTAATACGTAGGCGGATCCAAAAGAAACCGGAATTTTGTTATAACTTCTTTAATTTTAAATATTTTTACACGAAATTTTTGTCACATTTAAAGTATTCTTCATTGAACACAACACGCTTCTCCAAACGCCTCTTTCATTGTTCAAAACACTTTTAAAATTCATTTATCGAGATGTATTTTAAGCTCTTTGGCGATTTTGGTTTTACCTCCTCCGCAGACGAAAAACGCTTTCCTTTCTTATCCCTTTGGAGTCTGAGGAATAAGAAGAAGTCATGGGTAGTCAGATCCGGCAAATAAGGAGGGTTATCATTTGGTGTCATGGCGTTTTTGGTCAAAACGAGCTGAAATCGACGCTCCTTTCGCGCATCTGTGAGAAGGCGAGGAACGAATTTGGCTGCTTCCCTTGTCATGTTCAAATCTGTAGATAAAATTTTCTGTATTGCATTCCATGATATTCCAGACATCTCACAGAGTTGATCAATGGTTCGACGATGGTCTTTATGACCGACGGCATTGATTTTCTCGACGTTCAGTCAGTTTTTGTCGTTGAGGGGCTTCTTTAACAGGGTTGATGTTCTATTGATATATTTCCGTTTATAAAACGTGAAAACCACTCATAAACTCGGGTTTTACACAGTGCAGCATCCCCACAAGCCGTCTTTAGTATGGCAATAGTTTCCGCGGTCGATTTTCCCAACAGGAAATAAAATTTCACAGCCGCACGTTGCTCTGCCATCACTTTTTCGCCGAAATGCAAAAAGTGGTTTCATAAGAAATGTTCTCACGGGCCAACCAATGCACTCACAATGACCAAATTTTGCATAGTGATTCGGGAAAAGTGACTTTAGTGGAAACCGTATAATATAGTGATTTTTTACAATTTGCCTTTACACTACAACATAATTCCGGAAACTTTTCGGTCCACCCATGTATTTTAGTCCATTTTTACATAATCAATAGGAAAAATAGTGATCAATAAAAAAAAAACGAAAAAATTCAGTACAAATCTATACAATACACCAAATACAACAAATTTGACACCTTGTCCCTAATTTTGCTTTATTTGGCTCAAAGATTCTAAATTTGCTGTCTTTTCTAACAATTTGTAAAGCCACAATTGTCGAAAAGTAAGCCATCAATCAATTTATAGTTACTTACTTAGCTTGAAGAGCCAATGCAATAATTCCAGCGGCAAGCGGGGCCGAAGCCGATGTCCCAGTATGTTTAATCGTGCATTCATTATGAAGATCAGTCGTAGCCTAAAGCAGATAGTTTTTAGATTACTTTCCATTTGTAACTTAAATTACATACAATCATTTGATCGTGATAGGCACCCGATGAATAAGTAACAGCGAGCGTCGAAGCGCACGCCTCACCATACCAAGGAAATTCGCCACGCTGAGAAGCACTCCCGATAGAAATTGTATAGCGGCTGGCAAGGTACCCATCGCAATTGCAGTTATCGTCTTGACTACCACCGTTTCCCGATGCCCAGACATAAATACTACCTTTACCACCACGACCCTACACATATTGATAAATAGGGAGTTTAATTAGGCAGCTGAATATAATCGACGGGAAGTAACTCGTGCGGCTTGGGCGATAATAGGGGTTGGCCAGTTTTTAAATAGTTTGCATAAAGTGGTATACTTTTTTGTAACCTATGCAAATTACCTGCAAGAAAAACTATCCTCTGTTTATAGTCTAAGCTGTTAGGGGATGAAAACATTCTTTTAGCGTAAAGTATACAATAAGTATGGTATTTTGGGGGGAAATATTACCTATCACCACTGACAATAGAATATGTAAATAAGAATCAAAAATTTTAGACAGCTCTGCAGTTGCATTGTACTAAAAGATGGCTACATCAAATGTATAATGTTTTACAGCTGTGACGTCACAGGGAGACCTTAAGACTCATCTATTTGCCAATTAGGTTGAACCAAACATTTTAGTTTTTTGCGTGACCACAAGGAGTTTTGCGTGGCGTGTCGCCTTGGGTTACCCGATATTTTAAAATTCCTATAGATGGTATCACTAAACTTTTACAGTGTTGTAATGTTATATTTCTATATGCGTATCTTTGCGTGCCTATGTATAACCACAGACAAGAATAGCAACACAGTAAGGGCGTAAAGTAAGATTTGAGGAAAAACCAGGTAAAACCATAAAATAAAGTTGGTTAAATGGGAGGTAATGTCAATTTAATTAATACTATACCATATTTATGGCAAACCAGTGGGACACAACGGTTGGTATTGAGAAGAAGTAAAATTCTAAGCGTTGGAAATGGGATGGATTGGGATTGCTAATAAACATTTGGGACTGGTTGGGATGGGATTAGATATTTAGTCCCATGCCCATCTCTACAATAAAATAAAACTATTTTTGCGAATATTTAGCCAACTTAAAATACAGTAAACTGTGACAAAATTTTTCAAAACGAATTGCCATCTTTGTATTCTATAATCTGTGGTATCATTTATAAAAACGACCAGCCCATTTTTGTGATTTAAACCGCAGGAGTCACTTTTCGTCAACTACAATTAATTATATACGTATGTAATGCCGCGCTTTAGTGCCGCTTTGGCGAGCCGACCAGGACCATCAACCGTCTTTCCATCGTCGTTTGGGCCCCACGAAGCGCTGTACACGTCGACCAAATCCTGTGCGTAGCTAAGCGCCGTCCCTTCAATACGATCATTAACTAGCTCGTCCAGCATCTTAACACCGCCGATGCGCGCATCGTATGCTATTCCAACGCCGCATTTACGATTATTCGCCGACATTGCCACTTCGCCAGCACAACGCGTACCATGGCTATTTTGTTTCGTTAAATCGTATCGTGGCAGCGGATCGTCATCGTCCTCATTGCAATCCCAGCTGATGGACGCATCCTAAAAACCTCAATAGCTATTTAAAGATTTTACGATTCTATTATCTATTAATACATAATTTGATTTTAGATCGTCATGAGTGTATTCAATTCCATCGTCGAGTATGCTAATTCGTACATTTTTGCCGGTAATTCCTAGTCGATAGACCGGTAATACGTTCAAATCGAGCTTTGGTAGATCGCGTCTCGTACGCGTATCTTGCTAGAATTAAAAAGCATCTTACTATATATTCTCGTAGGCAATTTATATAAAGTAACATAAAAGTCGCAATACCATTTAAAATGCTAAAAACATTTTAATTTTTTCAAAATTTACGTTTATTCTTTTATAAATAGAAAACACGCACTTCTTGCGCACTTAAAATATTTGTTTTTGCACTCCATATTAATGTTGAGGTATAAAAGACATTTTGAGAAAATATCTACGCATTAAACTTATAAAGCTATTACATTTACGGATATCCTAAAAATAGGAGTGAAAAGCATTTACAACTGAAATCTGCAATTACTTAGTTGCCAACCCAATATTTTCAAGAAATGTGTTTTTCTTTATAATATAATAAATGTGAACTATGAAAAAATAAATAAGTTATTTGCATTTTAATTGCTATTATGACGTTTGTAGCACCCTATACATACGCACCAGATACCACTCTTGTGGCCATAGTTCGTCGTTAAAATAGTCACGTTTTTGGCGTGATTTTATCACTTGCCGATCGGCCCAAAACACCTAAAACGTAAATGCTTACATAATCCAATTGGTTTTTATATAGGTATTGTATTAGATTAATTACGCGATAATCGTTCACTAAGCGTTTATGAATGGCTGGACGGTCACGTTTTTCATGCAAATGTTCGATCGGCGTTAGGATGTAGACATTGCTGAAACCAGTCACCTATAAATTGCAAGTAATTGGACGATAAATAATTCGTTTATGTAATTAGGCTAATCGAAATTATTGATAATTTTTAATTTGATATAAAAATATTTGATTGGTGTTTTTGTATTTGCGGATTTTTTGTTTCAGTACCATGCTGAAGCAAACCGTGTATCGAAAAATTGAAAAGAATTAGGGTGACAGTGGGGCATGTGAAATTGCGTTATATGTTATTTTTTAATCAACTCAATAAATATTATACTTGATTAGGTCACAAAAATTGAAGTTTAGAATGTAGTATATATACAACATATATCGGCTTATTCAGTCATCATTAGAACTAGAACTGAATAAGTCGAAATATACATATATACCTAAACTATCGGATATTCTAAACTGCAATTTTTGTGAACTAATCAAGTGTTATATTTATTGAATTTATCATTCTACAATGATTCACCACGTGAGTGCAACAAACATTATAAACTTTATGTTATTTTTTGTAACAGATATTGATTTAATTTAAGGCAATAAAATAGATTAATAGTACTATTTTCACTTTTAATTAGCAATAAAAGCGTAAATACTGCACTGTATAGTACATAAAACGTACGTGACAATCTCGAACTGATAATTAATATACGCATACAAAATAGTACTTGAAACAACTTCATATTTTACAAAACATGATATAACATAGCACTCGTTTGGAAGTTCAATAAATTGCCTATTAAAAGTCGTACCTACATCCATTTTTAAGACTTGGAAAAATAACGATGGTTTTGAATTTTTACATTCACCTCATATTCTAACAAAATTTTGGATGATTGGTAGTAAAAAAATAAAAATAAAGTTTGTTCCTATTGAATACAAGTTTCTTTATAATAAAATTGTAGAATAAATAAAGAACATTCATAAAATTCATATTTATCCTATTACATTGGATATTGTTTCTCCTTAAAGTTGAACAAAAAACTTAGGGGGTTGTTATTGAAACATATCTTTATATTCCTCAACTTCCCTTTTTTATTTTTGACATATAATACTTTACCGCTTTTAAACAGAAAGACGACTGTAAGTCGTAAGTCGAAAAAGAAGAAAGTCAATCAACGAGTCACGAGTTTTCAACGAGTTTCATGTAGAACGCACTTTATGGTTTTTATTATTGCATATCGTCTGTTGTTGTCTACTCTTCCGTCCCAAACTAGCCCACTTGTCAAAAATAAGTGCGTTCGGAAAATATATTTAGGGATGTAGAGCATCTAGATTTTTTGTCACATGACTGCAGATAACTTCTTATGTATACGAACAATTACGAATGTTCTATGATTTATTAATAAAACGGATTTTGTATTAAAATAACTCTTATTGAATCAACAAAATAGAGAGCTATATTAATTATAAAAGATAAATTGTATTTATAAATCAAGTTTCATCGACGAACTAATTGTAAGTACGTTCGTAAGCGTTCGTATATTCCTGAAGTTATCTGGAATAGAGTGAAAATAATATGTATGCGTTTGATCTATTTACCGAACGCACTAATAATGATAACCGTCGTATAAAGCTGACAGATAAAAAAAACCAATGTATATAACTTTACAGCGGCAGCTTTCAGGACTGCAAGACAGTAAATGACGGACGAGAGATTACGGGAAACAGCTCGATACGACACTACCACCTCTATGTGGAACGCGTTAATTTATCTTTTTGGTCATTCCACAAATTGTTTGAAGCTAATTTATTAAAATCCCCAATAAAATGCAAATATTTTTAATAACCGCCTATATATTAACCTGCAAAAGATGCTGCAATCTTGTTAAATATTATCAGACTAATTTTTTTGCTCCATAAATAATATAGTTCATTTTGTAAGGTGAGCAACACTAACTTTTACATTACTGCAAAATTATGTACACTTGCAGCAGGCAGGCAGTTTTGAAAAATTTAATCAGAAGCGCGCTGGAATCCACTGCTCTAAATTAATGAAAATTGATCGAATGAAACAAAAGTCAGACAAAGAATGTCTTTAATTTCAACCAATAGAAAATTCTCTAACAAACATCAACTTGTCATTGGAATTTTTATAAAAAAAAAACTCAACAACACACTTTTTACATTAGCCGTAAATGGTGAATTTTTGTACATAATAATCATTGTGTAACGTAAACAATAAGCGCTAACTTTTACATTATTTCAGAATTATGCAAAATTCCACCGAAAAGTTTTAGCGCACGCACACGACGCTGTTTTAAGAAATTTTATCCGAGCCGTTATGGAATTTGTTGGAAATTAATGAAAATTGATCGAATGAAACAAACTTGACGACAAAGAGGTAAGAAAGCATGTAATTTCAAGCTCATAGCAAAAAATAATTTCACTTTTGCTTCACAAATCGCGTTGTCAGTTAATTGCGTGTCGAAAACATCGCCGGTCGGCTTTGATTTCATTTAATTGACGCGTAGATTGAATTTCCTAGATTTGCGCTTAGTAAATATGTTTATTATTAGCATTGTAAGAAAAAGGACATTATAATAACATAAATAAAGAGCAATATATTTTTTACTTTGGTAACTAGGCTATCCAAAAGACTGTCAAATGGCTGTTAAAATGGTTGTCAATATTTGTTTAACGGAAGAATGGCACTTAATGAAAGCGGCTATCTCTTAAAATTAAAACCAGGATTAAAAAATATAGAGAAGAGCAAAAATTAAGCTAATATCGTTACAAAAATGTTACATTTTATTTTGCAAGCTTCTATGACAATAGTTTTAATAGTTTGCATTGCTTTATTAACGCGTCGACTGGATTGCCTACATTTGCGCTAATTGGAATTGTTGATTAATATTATATTCACAATAAAATTACATCAAGACTAAAAGGTATTATAAAAAAGTAAAAAAAAACAAACATTTGATTTTAATTATTGATGGGTATATTGGGATGCCCGAATTTGCGCTTATTGAAAGTGTCCATGAACTTAGCAGTAATTACTGTGTATGTATAACAAAATATATTATCAGGAGCGAAACATTCGGAAGGTATAGTTTAGTAACAAAACAACCTTTTGATTTTTATAAATTTACACGTACAATACGTTGCCTAAATTTATGTAATTCCAACATAGAGATATACATTATGAAGTGAGCACTACATATATGACAAGTGATGCCAAATCTGTACCCAGAATGCAGTGGGCGAAAGAAGGCGGAAACAGGTAATGCGATAAAATAAAAATACTTTTTGTGAATATATAGGCAACTTAAAATACAGCAAATCTGCAACAAAATTCTTTCATAAGAATTTCCATCTGCCTATTATATTGTCTGTGCGACATAGAGATATACATTATGGAGTGCACACTGCAATGCAAAAATCTATCAAATACTGCGAGCCAATTGAATGCAACCCGACATACTAGTTGGAGGCTGGTTCAGGGTGATTCACTCGGGATTGACAGTTTTTATAGGTTATATTTCGGGATCCCGTCCCGAGTGAATCACCCTGTACTAGCCAGGCTAGTCTAGCCTCCACTAAAAATGTCAGTGGAAATTGCTGTTTTATTGATGAACCAGGTATTAGTTTATTAAGTTTTCGTGCTATTGGTACACATAACGATAACCCACAGAACAGGCAATATAATAGAGGCAGATGGGAATTCTTATGGAAGAATTTTGTCGCAGTTTTGCTGTATTTTATGTTGCCTACATATTCACAAAAAGTGTTTTGATTCTGTGATTTTATCGCATTACCTGTTTCAGCCTCCTTTCGCCCAGTACATTTTGGCTTCACTTGTCATATATGCAGTGCGCACTCCATAATGTATATCTCTATGCTGTGCGATGGGTTATCATTATGTGTAGCAATAGCACTACAACTTAATAAACTATCACCTGGTTTATCAATAAAACAACAATTTTCACTGACATTTTTAATGGAGGCTAGTACAGGGTGATTCACTCGGGATTGACGTTTCCCCAAAATATAACCTATTAAAAACGGTCAACCCCGAGTGAATCACTCTGTATTAGCCTCCAACTAGTATGTTGGGTTGCATTCAATCGGCTTCAGTATTTGATAGATTTTTGTATAGAAGTGCGCGCTCTAGTAGTATATATCTCTATGTTATTGAAAGTGTTGATTGATCTTTTATCATATTAACCTCCAGTCTCTACAATAAGATCTATGAAGACAAAAACGTAAAAAAGTAGATAACAATCTTTTGGTTTTAATTATTGACGCGTTCATTAGGTCNGTGTTGATTGATCTTTTATCATATTAACCTCCAGTCTCTACAATAAGATCTATGAAGACAAAAACGTAAAAAAGTAGATAACAATCTTTTGGTTTTAATTATTGACGCGTTCATTAGGTCAGTGTTTCTCAATCTTTTTACTATCGCGGCACATTTTTTAAAGTACAGAAATTTCGCGGCACACATGTTAAATTTTTATGAAAAAATAACAAAAACACATTAATTTTAACAACCTTTTTATGAAATAAAAAAAAATTCTTAAGATTTCGCGGCACACTTAGCAAATTTTGCGGCACCTAGTTTGAGAAACACTGCATTAGGTTGTTCAAACTTGCGCAAATTGGAAACCTTAATTTACTTTGTAGTAATCATTGTGTACTGAAGTGAAACGTGTGAGTGCAGTTGAGAAATAAAAACTTTTGAATTTCATAAATTTGTGAGTACATTGGGTTGTCTAAATTTACGCCAACCCAAATGTTAAAATCTTAGCATCCACTCTGTAAACAAAATACATACTATGGGTGAAAAACAGTTGCGGATGCGTAGTCAAACTACTCTTTTGATGTCAATTGATTGACGCGTACATTGTGTTGCCTAAATTTACATTTATTGCCAAAGAATAACAAATATGGTAAGGAGGTGTTGATTAGCATTGGTAACATCATCCACTGTGTATAACATAGTATCAGGAGCGAAACGTGAGGTAGCATGAGTTGAGCAAACAAAAAAAGCCACCCTAATCGTCATTCTATTGTCTCCCTCCCCGTTTGGATTTTGCTGGCTCGCACGTGCCTCGTACGCGTATACATGTATAATTAAATTTCACATATGCGCTCGCATAGCGAGGGAGGTGGAAAACGGTATACGTTCGTACATATAACAACATACATAGCGCACACACTACATTATTTCCATCATCCGATCTATTTTTAGGGTTGATTGCGGTACGAAGGTGGGGAGGGTGGCGCACGTGCCATCGCCCCAAAAATATACATACACACACACTCAAATAAAACAACAACAACAATCAAATTGCTAAATACGCTGTTCGCCTGGTAGCGAGCGTCGATTTTCGCGCGCCGGTTGCAAGACGACGCGCGCGTCCACCACGTCGGAGCACGCGACGGCGAGCGAAAAATCGATGCGGGCGGCGCTGTGACGTCACACGCCGTCGAACGTGTGCGTTGTGTGGCAGATGTGTGCGTGTATCGCACGCGCCACACATACACACGTTACGAAAACATGCCACAAAATTAGATACATAACCCAAAGACGTTAATTAATCGCAATAAATGGTTGATGCACTTTTCTCTACCTGAAATTACACGTAGGTAGATAATTCAATTTCAAGTTATTGAAGTATAATTTACGCTCATTACAAGCGAGCAATTAACACGCAAGAATTAGCGTTAATTACAGCAATATTTTACTTTTTAATCAACGGAATTAAATTATCAAATATTGACGTGTGTATTTTTGATTGCTAATCGAGTTAAATGTGTATGCTTGGTTGCCTAAATAAATGAAATATGTGCACTTGGCACAGAAGTGCATTTTGGTTCAAAATAAATTCGCTTTCAAGTTGTTTTAACTGAAATGCAATTAATGCGGAAAAATAACTTTAATTAAATTTAGGTTTGCTTGTACTTATTTTAACATGAATAATTTACTGGCGGTTTATCTAACCATCGAGTGTTGTTGTTAGTTAATTAGCTTAGTTGTCTAAAAAGTATTGCTAAAGTTGGGAAACATATACGGTAAAATATAAAATTGAACAGTATTTTAGCTTATAATTAACACTTTGGAAGTAAATATTATATACACACATACACCACATGCATAAACCTTTTGTTTTAAATGAATTGAAACCAAAAATCAAAGAAGTAATCGCTGAAATCTACACCACAACTATACGTATAAGAAAAATATTTGACGCGTTTCGCTACAGAGTATAAAGAAATGTACCGATCGTCAAGAAATTCAATTTGAGAAATTATTATTTAGAATAAACTAATTTATTATAGATTTAGGTTAATATTTTATCAATTTATACTAAATACTTTTGTTCGTGATAATCAGAAAAAGATTAAATACTGATTTAGTCGAAGTAATCTAATATTTGTGAAAATTTGCATATGGACATAATTTTATATTCTAAACAACTTTTCTTGCTAACATTTTGCTATATTCCTGAACAAAATGGCACATTACTTCAACATAAAATCATTTTTTCTCATTTCGGGTACACACTGTATATATTGTATACTTACCATTCGCAAAAATGCAATTAACTCTGAGAGAAATTAACATTCATTACATTTACATTTGCCTTTTTACCTCCTAATAAATAATTCACGCGCACTTTATTGCGTAACACATAATTTTTATTGTGAATTGCAGCAAAGATGAGCTTAAACATACTTTTTTATCAGAAGCCATTTGCATTTAAAATTTTAAAATCTTAAATAGACATCATAATAATGAACGCAATAAACAAATTGTTAATTTGTAAGTATCTTGACTCCAATTGTGGCAGGAAAATACATTAATGGCTTAATATTATTTTAACATTGTATAAAATTTACATATGAAATTGAAAGTGTTGTAGAAAGTTGGTAAAAATATAACTACTTCGAATTGAGTTTTCTCTCCAGCCCTCCCCATATATAGAGAGAATTTGTAAAGAGCTTTGTAAAGAGAACCTTGTTTCCTATGGAAAAACGAACGCAGTTTATGCTAGGTAAGGCCCCCTTAAAACCTTATGATTAGAAACTTTAAGAAATCAACATTTGTAGACATTTCTTTTATTCGGATGTACATAAGTGCAAGTGCATTCCTTAATTTAGATTTTTCGTATTTCCTTTTCAAAGCTAAAAATAATCATCTTGTTTCCTAATGGTATTTACCTTTTATAAAAGTTTTACTCAATTTTTGAAATCCGCTAACTTCTTTTAGTAGTTTACATTTGAAACTACTATTTTCAATTTATCTAAATATGTATACCTTAGCTGGGAAAACAGTTTTATAGCGCTGAAATTTATTGACTCAAATAGTAAATACATTTAATACCGTGCTAACTATATTTTCTCAAAAACGGTTTAAGATCGAGACTTGCACTAAATCACCTTATCAGTTTATGTATCTAAAACCTAGTGGAAGGTAATATTTTCGTTAAATACTGAACTAAAAATTAATGGAAAATCATCTTTTTGGATTATTTTAAAGACGAATATAATTAATATAAACACAATACAATGAAGAAATCTCAAGTAGTGCGCTACCTCATAATAGCCAAATTAAATTCTATAATGTACTGCTAAAACGTTATGAAATCGAGTAATTACCAGTAATAAACCCTTGAAACTATCAAAAATCGTAGACAAGAAATGGTGCATCAAAAACGATGTTGCTATATGTGCCCTGTTGGACTTCCACTTACCGAAATAATTAATTTTTAACTGTAGATGTTGTAAACAATTAAATTGATTACGCCAGACAATTGAAACGTAATCCAAATCCAAAAATATTATTGATCAAAATACAGACAGCTGATAACCCAGTTTATCAGCTTTTCAATAGTTAATCAGAACCTTAGAATTATGACACTAGAAAAAAATTATGTTCAAAATATATATTTGTATATTTTAAAAAGAGCAAAAACTTTTTCAGTTGTATTTCAGAAAGTGTTAGTTCTATTTTAAAATAGTCATGTTAACTTCAGAAAACATCAAATGTGTTTCAGATTAGTTAAATGGATTTCAGAATACATAAATTGTGAAATCCATTTGATTATTTATTATGAAATACATTTAATGCTTTCTGAAATACAACTGGAAAAGGTGTAGTCTAATTTTACTGCAAAATATATTTACACATATATATTATACAGTGTGTTCAGTAAGTTCGGAAACACCCTTTTATTTTGAAAACAATACTTTAATTAAAAATTCGAAACACGTAGGTCAATATTATTTTTAAAAACGCATTTGATAGTGATATTGACTTTATCCTTCGAAGTGCCCATCACGGTCTGCCGATGGTCAACTTCATTTTTATAAAAGAACCTCACTTTTTTAATTGAAATTCTGAGAGATCACATATTAGACGTAAAATGTTCTGATCATTCAGAATTAATTAAAAAATGGGTACTTTTATTAAAAAACTAAGGTTGGCCATTAATAGACCATGATTGACACTTCGAAGGACCAAGTAAATATTACCATAAGAAGCGTTTTATAATATAATATCGACTTACGCATTAAGAATTTTAAATTAAACTATCATTTTCTAAATAAAAGGGTGTTGCCGGACTTATAAACACCAGCTGTATCTCCGATGTTTTAAATCAAAATTGCGTACAAATCACAAACTAGACGTAAAATGTTGTGATCTTTCA
>JARJDW010009910.1:0-16942 GCA_030264715.1 Adinopsis sp. GC000173
TGTTGGTCCAATATAAAACTATAGTATATACTGCTTCTATTTACTGTTAAGAAGTGAAAAAATTCATATGCATTTCTTTGTAATTTCGATATTTCAAAAATTCTAAATCGGTACGACTATGCTCTATAAGTCGTACCCCCTATAGCCCAAGTCGTACCGCAGCTTTCAATTGGAGAAACAGAATAGTGCAGCATATTTTTATTATATTCTACCTATGTGGATTCAACCTGTAGAATTACGGCATAACATTTTGGTAATTAACGTCTAACAAAATTTTAATTCTTATAATGTAACTTATTAAATTTTAGACATTAAAGTACTGAAGATGAAGATGTAAGTACAATATGCAAGCAATTTTAAACGAAATTTATCTATTTTGATAATTAGATTTGGAGAAAAAATGTACTTACTAGCACAATAAGAGGGAGGTACGACTTAGGATCCGAGTGAATATTATTAATATATCATTGTCACACATTATAGCTTCTTCAAAATCGCGGAGGTACGACTTAGGCACAGGTACGACTTGCGCAACCTTCCCCTATATAATTTTTAAAGTGTTTAAAATAAACGAACGTAAATACAAATTTTCACCAATAATCTGTAGCTTATGTAAACGCACAGATACATTGAGCGAAACCTTTTCTATAGCAACTCATTAATTTTTCATTTTTAGCAACACTTTTTTTGTTTCTACACTCAATCTGCAATGTTCAATTTTATTTTAATATTGTTTTAGAGAAAGTCTCTTTACAATATGTCAATTGTAAAAAACTGGCCATCCAAATTTTCGCCAATAATCTGTAACTTATGTAAACGCGCATACATTGAACGGCGAAACCTTTTTTTTATAGCAACTCATCAATTTTTCATTTTTTAGCAACGCTTTTTGTTTGTGTGTATTTGTCCCACTCAATTTTTCATGCGTCCATCGTTTATTCATACGAAAACGAGAAAAAAAAACCACCCGAATATATTTTATATGATTATTATTATTATTATTATTATTTTGCTGTGTTGGATGATGATGAAGAGCCGCTCCCCAAAGCGTACTCTCGCGTTGCATTCTCACAGGAATATGCCATTGCCAAGCAAGCAAAAATATTTACGACGCAAAGTTGACAAAACATTTTATATGTAATATATATAAAAAGTGTAAACATTAAATTTTCAAGCGGCGCGCTCAATCGTGTGTATGTATTTTATTTTTATCCATTTTTAAAATTTAAAATGCAAGCGCGCAACCGATTATTATTAAATCGTATCGCTATCGATCGATCCGACAACGCAACACAACGTTTAAATTAAATAAACGCAATCAAACAGGTTATTAATTTATTATTTAAATATAAAGCAAAACGCTAAAGTGGAAATGAATATAATATAAAAGCGAATGAAAATTAATCGATTACTGCTAGGAACTGCGACGAGAAAATAACTACGACTCCAAATTCATACGACGCTGTTAAAAAAGTGGATTTTTTAAATNAAATTAAGCGAATTTTTGTTAAGAGTTTCAAGAACAAAAAAACTGCGATAGTAATTCTTGAGATACTGCTAAAAAAAGTTTATTTTTTTATTACATTTTGATGAAGATTATTAATTTATTACTTGAATATAAAGCAAAACGCTACAATGGAAATGTATATAATATAAAAGCGAATGAAAATTAATCGATTACTGCTAAGAACTGCGACGAGAATATAACTACGACTCCAAATTCATACGACGCTGTTAAAAAAGTGGATTTTTTAAACTATTTATTTCACTTCGATGGAGATTATTCATTTATTAAGTTAATATAAAGCAACAGTTTAAAGTGAAAATAAATATAATATAAAGCCGAATGAAAATGAATTGAATATTGTTAACAATGCTGGAAAATACGTATATTTTTTATTGTTTCTCTAATTATGATGAAGATTATTAATTTATTATTTAGGTATAAAGCAAAAACCTGAAGTGGAAATGAATATAATATATAACAACCGAACAAAAACTAATCGATTGTTGTTAAAAATTTCGAAAACGAAACTAAAACTGTGGCAGTAATTCTTGCAATACTGCTAAAAAGTTTAATTATTAATTTATTATTTAAATAAAACAAAACGCCAAAATGAAAATGAATATAATATAAAACGGAACAAAAACGAATCGATTTGTTTTTAAGAGTGTTTCAAAAACACAAAAAAACTGCGACATAAATGTTTGCAAAGTTTACTTTTTATTGCTTATCTGATTTCGGTGAAGAAGCAGCAGCAGCAAACAAGCAGCGAAACGTGATTTTTGGTCGCAAACATTTTTGGCTACTTGTCGCACGCTCCCAAATTGAACAGATTACTAATTTATTATCTAAATAAATCAAAATATAATATAAAACTGAACAAAAACTAATCGATTGTTGTTAAGAAATGCAAAAAAACATAAAAAAACTGCGGCAATAATTCTTACGATTACGTTAAAAAAACTTTACTTTTTATTGCTTAACTGATTCCGGTGAAGAAGCAGCAGCGAAACGTGCTTTTTTAGCCGACAAACAAAAATAATTGTTGTCGCAAAGTTTCGGCCACTTGTCGCACACGCCCATATTAATTGAATTCTCTCTCTCAAAAAAAAAATGTTGATGGTAAAAAGGCAGAAATATTATAATAAATGTAATATATGGGTATATGGCAGGGTAGAGTGAAAAATGATTCATCGTAATATGCTAATAAATAATTTCATATTTAAATTGCACTTGCATGTATGCGCCTCTTTCGTCGTCGTCGCTTTTTTACCTGCCTCGACTCTTTCTCTGCCTACTTGCACCACCACCACCACCACCACCACCGCTACAACCACCATCCCATCGTCGTCTCGTCTCTCCCGCGCGCAATAGAACAGCACGGAATAATTTGAATAATAGATTCAATAATCAATCAATATATTTCCCTCTGCTTCATCATATATATATATACAACACACACACCAAAATATGTATTATATTTATCATCGTAAATTCGACAATGCAGTTGCAGTGTTGTTGCTGTTGCACTAAATGGACTAATTGGCTCGCGGCGTAAATGTTTAATTAGAGAGCTAAACGACGTCAGATACATTTCGAATGGGGCTTGAATATAAAATAAATCTAAAATTAGGGGGAAATATTCAATGTTGAGATGTGATAGTATACTACTGCTATACGATTAAATATGTGAAAACTATATTTTTTTACTATTCGTTAAAATATTATAATAATTAACTAATGCCCGTTAAATGCATTAAATTTGATTTAAAAGATCGATTTGGCAACATATATCTGAAAGATAATGAAAATATGTGCCAAATTTAATAAAATCTTAAATTTTGGCTTGCTACTTTTGATAAAATTGATACTATTATGGCAATGAAACTATCAGCAATGCGATTTAATTTAAAATTTATCAATCACACTCCTATATGAACTGATAAGACAATGACATTGTCCTTATAATTCATTAACAAGCTATTTTTATCCGCATTAAATTTGAAGGCTTCGTACTATATTTAATCCTGTCATTAGCGTGGGTGCAACAATTTTAACACATTGACGGACAAAGCGGCTATAGCCGTCATCCCAATTTTTACTTTTCGTGACACGACGGTTTTCCGGCCGGTACTACGACAAGACGGCTTCAACCGCCGACTCATTCCTTCAACACTATGCATTAAAATATATTGTGCCACTTTATAAACTAGTACTACAACCGTATTGGCCAGATAAATGAGATGCATCATGTTTCACCCCAAAAATTTAGTGATATATTGACGTCTATACCCGGTTTATTGTTATGAACTGTGTCACATTTTGAACTTTCAGAATGTTTGGGTGTCCGTGAATGTGTTAATAAATAACTAAGTGTTTGTTGTGCAAACGCAAATTAATATTTTACAAAATCAACGAGTGATTAACAATATCATACATTTCCATTCACTCTATGTATTAGATATGAAGTGAATAGCATAAAATATTTTGCTACAATTATATCATCTAATGAATGTTAGTTTCCATTCCCCTTGTGTATATGTAGATATCCGTGGCAAAAATACTAAAACTATTTATTTGTTGTCATGCCAACGCCGTTGCCAATTAGATCAATGCACAAATGCGAAAAGGCAGCGAAAAGAGAATCGTAATTTTGTATGTACGAGTAGTATGTAGTATGCACTTCGCCCTTTTTTTTTCTATTTCATATGTATGTATATACATCGTATATAATCATAAATAAAACGCACGCAATTTCATAATTACATCATTGACAATAATAATGTATGTGTGTAATACGGAGTATGGTTGCTTGGTTGGTTGGTTGGTTGGCTTGGTTGTCGTGGGGTAATAATAAAAATAATGTAAAAAAGCGCGGCGGCCCGATCGATATTTCGAAAAAAAAAATTGTTGTGTATTAGAATATTGTGTTGCTGCTCCGCTGCGTTCATGACAACAACCACTACCATACAACACGTACAATTCAAATTTTAATCATTGGTCGTTGTTAAATATATATAAAACGTTTAATGACATGATGATGACGCTAGCGATATTTCGAGAAAAAAAAGGTAAAACTTTAATCATTGTTAAAAATATAAATAAATAAAACGTTTGATATCATGGTGATGGTGACGATGACGTCGGTGGGAAATTTGCATAACTATATGCAAAATGAAGTGTGGTTTCTTAACAAAGTGTAAGAACTACGAAAAGAGAATACTAAGATCACATCTTTTTATAATTTACCTCAAAAAAGAAATGTGTATTAGAATATTGTGTTGCATTCATGACAACGACACAACACGTACAATTTAAAACTTTAACATGTTTGAATACGATAATGACGACAAAGAAGATGAAAAAATGTAATATTAAATACCATATTCATTATAAATTATGTATATGTATTAGAATATTGTGTTGCGTTCATGACAACCATACAACACGTACAATTAAAAAGTTTAATTATCGTTAAAAATTTAAAACATGTGATATGATGATGACATTCATGGTAAAAAATTTGCATAACTATATATGTTAAATGAATTATGCCTTGCCTTAACAACGTGCAGGTTCACCGAAATGCTCCACACCAGGAGTAATACGATGATGATGACAGAGAAGATGACAAAAATGTAATATTAAATACCACATCTTTTATAATTTGCCTAAAATAAAGTTATATATCAAAATATTGTATTCCATTCATGATAACCACACAGCACGTATAATTAAAAACTTTAATCATCGTTAATAATTTAAAACGTATGATATGATGATATCGATGGCTGTTAGGTAAAAAAATTGCATAACTATATGCAAAATGAAGTGTGTGGGTACTGCAAAATGCTCCACACCAAGAATAATACAATGATGATGACAAAAAAGATGACAAAACTGCAATATTAACCCTTTGCACTCTTTAAATAATTTTGCGAGGTGTCGAGGTGTTGCTATAAGATAATGGGCAGTGTCCAGATAGCTCCACCAACATAAACATAGTGATTTTCTTTATTTATTTAATTTTGTAGCCATAATCAACAAAGAAAGGGCTGTATATAAGTATAATGGTATAAAAGTAACATATTAACAACAATGAAATGTAATAATAAGAATCTGGATGGTTTTCATATGAACGCATATGATAAATAAATATGATCATATGATAAAATGTGTTTGTCGCCTATATGGCGACATAGGAGCGCAACGGTAAAACTATGTTGTCGCGTATATGGCGACAGGGGAGTGCAAAGGGTTAAATGACACGTTCTTCATATTTTACCTCAAAAAAAAATACTTTATTGTATTGCAATATTGTATTGATGCCTTTGTGATGACAACAATCATACAACACGTACAATAAAAAACTTCAATCATTGTTTGAAATATAAATATAGAATATTTAAGTGTGCTTCAACAACATATAGGTACATCGAAGAATATACGATGCTGATGGCAAAAAATGTAATATTAAATGTCACATTCTTCATATTTTACAATCATACAACACGTATAATAATTAAAAACTTGAACCGTCGTTAGGAATATAAATAATAAAACGTTTGACAAGATGATGATGTCGATGGCTGGTTGGTGTAGGAAATTTGCATAACTATATGCAAAATGAAGTGTGCCCTGCTGCCTTAACAACGTGCAAGAACTGCGAAATGCTCCACCACATCAAGCATAATACGATGATGATGACAAAGGAGAGAAGAGAGCAAAAAATGTAATATTAAATACCACATTCTTCATACTTTATATTACCTTAGAGCTCGGCGAAGGCGCACATGTATTGTATATGAATAAAAGTGTACTGCTGCTGAAAATGAATTTATCGGCGACGGTGCACAAAGCAACAAAGCCCCCAACTATACATACACTTTTCTTTCTACGATATTTCTATATACGAGTGTCTGACGATGACATATATTCAGGTAGCAATACCGTTGGCGCTTTTCCCTGTAAACATATCAATTCAATTTCACAACGTGGATGATGTGGTTGAGAATAATAGCAAATAATCCACACTAGAAAAGGTTATCTAATCACTTATTAAAAATGAATTTATCAAGGCACAAGGCAACAAAGCTGCTAATAACTATAGATAAATACTAGACTTTTCTTTCAATTTCTATATGTGTGACAATGACATATATTCACGTACTAGTAGAAGATATAAGGATGATAATTGGAACTTTTTCTCTGTAAAGTGTAAAGATATTCAATTCACTTTCAGTAAGTGGATGAAGTGTATGAGAATAATAGCGAATAATCCTTAGTAGAAAAACAACTACTCATGTATTAAAAATGAATTTATCAAGGCACAAGGCAACAACAAAGCTGCTCCCAACTATACATAAATACTAGACTTTTCTTTCTATTTCTATATGTGTGACGATGACATAGATTCACCTAATAGTAGAAGAGATGTGGATGATAGTTGGCAATTTTTCCTTGTAAACAAAGCAACACACTTTCACAAAGGGTGAGAATAATAGCGAATAATCCACACACCAGAAAAACAGCTAATCACTTATTAAAAATGAATTTATTGGCACTGCACAAAGCAACAAAGCCCCCAACTATACATACGCTTTTCTTTCTATTTCGGTTTATCTGACAATGATATATATTCACGTAGTAATACAGTTGGAGATACTGGTGGTTGGCGCTTTTTCCTTGCAAACATATTAATTCACTTTTATAAACCTGATGATGTGTGTGATAATAATAGTGCAAATAATACACATTAGAAAAACAACTAATCACTTATTAAAAATGAATTTATCAAGGCACAAGGCAACAAAGCTGCACCCAAACAATACATAAATACTAGACTTTTATTTCTTTTTCTATATGTGTGACGATGACATATATTCACGTAATAGTAGAAGATATCTGGATAATAGTTGGCGCTTTTTCCCTGCAAACATAGCAACTCACTTTCACAAAGTGTGAGAATAATAGCGAATAATCCACACACCAAAAAACAGTTAATCACTTATTAAAAATGAATTTATTGGCGCACAAAGCAACAAAGTCCCCAACTATACATGCAAACACTTTTTTGTTTCATTTCTATATGTATATGTGTGACGATGACATATTCACATAGTAGTAGAGGTGGTGGTTGGCGCCTTTTCCATGTAAACATATCAATTCACTTTCACAAAGTGGATGATACGAGGAGAATAATCGCGAATAATCCACACCGAAAAAAAAATAGTCACTTTTTTATTTAAAAAAGAACTTGAATGGTTTTTGTTTGTTTGAGTTTGAGCTTTTTTAATCCGAAAAAAACTAACTTTCAATACTTTTTTAATGTCTTTTTCAGCTTTCCATTTAATGCTGTCAATTTTGCATTTGCGTGTGTGTGCTTTTGTTTCATTTGCTGACATTTTGCGTAGAGAGAGAAATAGAATAATATCTATATATATAGAGGTATATTTTGTGTGTGGCGAAAATGGTAAATATATAAACAACATGTTGATATTTCATACAAATTCATTCACGCTGCTTTTCCTAAATATAAATACACACACACACTCCCACACCTAAATAAAATTGATGATGAATGACGCACATTTATCACACTTTCGCGCTCTTTTGCACAATTTCTATACAAAAAAAGCATCATCGTATATTTAAAAAATGAGGTTTTTTTATTGGTACTGAAATACAATGAAATTTTGAGATACCAGCGTCTTTTTTTTGTAAACGAGCTGAAACTTGGACTAATATTCTGTTTGAAAACCGAGCAAAATTGTAAGATACAAGTTGTTAATTTGAGATATTTCCGCATCGAGCGATAAAATCGTTGCACTATTAATTAATTAATGAATTACGATGCCGTTGATGGAACAAACTAATCTCGTACCTCAAGATATCACTGTATTGTAACAACACTACTGCAAAAAATGTATATGTGTATTTTTTGTACCACGAATAATTGGGAATTGAGTTTAGTTTTATCATGATGATGAAAAGTATACGTATTTTGAGAGATACAGATAAAGATAAAGAGAGATAAAACAATGCGATAGATCGTTTCTTTCATGTGCATGATGCGGTTCTACTAAGCCGGAGAGCCGTAAATTATTACCACGTCCGTGCACGTTACATAATTTTTTTTTTTTGAAATCTCGTAATCTAACATAAATTCATTTCGTTTCTTCATCAACATCATCACCACCACCACCATCACGAGCAACGTTAAGCGCCCGCCACCGGCCAGGAAATTTATCGATTGCATTTCCACCCGCGTGATAATTTCGTATTTTCCACACGCCGCTTTTATTCCATACCATACATTCATACGTTTCTCGAGGTGAAATAGCCAAAGAAATGTTTTCAATATTGAGTAAAAAGGTCATACAAAGCAAAATTATTACTTTACTCCCTGTATATAATACTGAATTAGGCAACACAACACACAGTGTAACGATGTAGTACGTGGTTAGAGCCAAAAGAAATCGATTTTTTGCTCATTTTTACATATTTTCCATGCAATTTTCAAAGTGTTTCGACTCTGGCTACCTCTTTAAAGATGGATTCTTTCATTTTTCGGTGAAAACGCTGTGAAAATCCCATGAAAAATAGGTAAAAACACCAAAACTTAAATTTAACAGACGGATGTACTCCATTTTTATACATTTCTAGATTGATAGAATTCACGTTTCTAAACATAGCTCAATTGAAAATTTAATGAAAATTGCTTGGAAGATGCCCAAAAACAATGAAATACTAGAGAATTTGACAGTTTGATGACATTTTGGGTGCTTTCACGCGTTTTTCATGCAAGTCTCGAAGCGTTTCGACCGGAAATTGATAGAATTTACCTTTTCAGAAGTAGCTCCGACCAAAACAACGTTAAAAATTATTCGGAAGTTTAGCTCCTTTTAGATTTACTCATATATTCGCTAACTAATGATAGCGATTCTCGCTAAAACGAACGAAATGTTTTGAATTATTTGAGTAATTGAGTATGAAATTATTACCTTACTCCCTGCATTTGAGACTCAATTAGGCAACACAAGACATACAACGACGTAACGATATTCAATAACTTGTGAAAAGATGTTGCATCATCAATCAAAATCAAAAATACGTTGCTGCTTGTTGTTTTCGATAGTGTCGCGTCATCATTACCATCATCATCATCATCATTCTCATACGTTTTGTGCGTCGCAAATTGATTGAGTTATATCCCGTCGCATGAGCGAGTGAACGTCCCGAGCGTGTGATAGAACGTAATGTATGGTTGAAAGATGGGTGCGCCTGCCACGAGCACAATAACCGGCGGCATTAAAAAAATCGCGTACATACGTACACACACACAATATTTACACGCAAATAAATATATATTACGAATGGTGTTGCCGTCGTTAAATAAGCAATTTTATGACATAGCCAACAACCGAACATTGATTGGGAAATGTTATCCGCAATTTAGTTTGTACGATGCAATTACATTAAAGGAGCAAGCACATCGTACATGCAGTACAACACACTCAAGTGTTAATAAAATAAAAAGTAGTTCAAATACTACGACAATGTCTCTCTTGTTCATAGTTATTAATAACTAACGTTCGCGCAAGTAAACAAATATATTACGAATGATGTTGCGTCGTTAAACGTGCAATTTTATGATGGCCAACCATCGCACATTGATTGGAAAATGTTTATCACAATGTATGTATAGAAGAAGATCTAGTTCGGATGATGCAATTACATTAGAGCGCATCGAACATGTACAACACGCTTAAGTGTTAATAAAATGGAAAATAGTGCAAATTGAACAATGTCTCTTTTTCATAAAAATATCGAATATCGAACGTGTCGGTCAAAGCAAATGATTCCCAGGAACTGAAATTTTCTGCTTACCTAAATTTTGACAGTTTAGACTGTTGAGAGAGTATGCAAATTTATTATTTATGGCATGGATTAGATTCAGGTAGCCAAAATTTGATCACTCGCTTTGACCCATATTTAATAGTATATGTGATTAAATGCAGCACAATTATTAATAAAAATGCTACAGAAAGACATAAAAGTGTATGAAGAAAATCATCCAAAAAACAGAATACAAAACACAATGCTAAACTGAAAAACCCATTCCAACAAATTGCCCCAACCCAACACATTATTGAAAAAAGACCCGACCGAATTTGGCCAGCAGACCTAATAAATGATTAAAGAGGTCGTATTGCTGGAGAAGACATCATCACGACTAATAAGAGCACAAAACCAGTGCTGTTTGAAAATAAATAAAAATTTAGAATGAATAACTTACGTTTTCCACATTTATCGATATGATTCGTAATTGGCGTCTCCTCGACGCACTGACACGAGCCCTTAACCTTATCGCATACGGCGCCCGTGAAGCTGCATTCGTTCGTTGCGTTACAGCGGTCGCCAAACAGTTTGCGCGCCGTGCTATTTGTATTTGTATCTGCAATCAGAAAGAAAGAAACAAATTAGAATTGATTTTTCGGCAAAATAGATGAAAATTGAGCGATTTTTCTTCGTTTCGTCTAGTAGTAGACGTAGTGTGCGTTCATTTCGATTGATTGACATTTAAGTCGTCGTAAAAGAAAATCTATGTGTGTGTGTGTGTGTACACACGCAATGGCAGTTTAAGAGAAGGAGAGGGCGGGAAAACAGGTTGGTTGCATTAGTCGAGAATAAATAGTTTGCCGATGGAGAAGGAAATAAAAATAAAAAAAATCGAGGAAAAAGTAGAGATAAAATGTGCGGTGTGTGGTGATAAATTTTGCAAAGTTGCCGCCGATTTAAGCTCCCCCAAAAAAACGTAGTCATAAAATATACAAGGTGTTTCAAAATGTTATTATTCACTAAATTAAATAAAATACACGTTAATTAAGGAATTCATGTACAGGAGATGATGGTAAAGTTCTAAATAATTAAGAGTTTGTACTTGAATCCATGTCTTATTTTGTTTTAAAAGTTGTCGATTTACAAAATATACAAAGTGTTGCAAAATTTTATTACATTTATCGCCAAATATAATGAATTGAGTAAGAAGCTATATTTGACATACATTTCAATTGCGCTATTCACCACATATAGGAAAGTTAAACGTAATTAAGTGTTTGTGTTTGAACCCATGTCTATTTTATATTAAAAGATTGAAAAATTGTAATAATAAACTAACAAATATAGTGAATTAAAAGTAATTAAATGTTTACATTTAAATTTACGTCTATTTTGTATTAAAAGTTTAGGAAATTTTCAGATTTAAACCAGAAAAAAGTAAAGTCATGAAATATAAACAGTCAAATGGAGTGCATTGAGTAACATCTTGTGTATATGAAATACACTTTAATTAAGTTATTCATTTACAGCATGATGGTAATGTTAATAGTAATCAAGTGTTTACATTTGAATCTATAACGATTTGATGAATTATATGAAACCACCAAATGTAGTGAATTGAATAACATTCTGTATATGAAATAAACTTTAATTAAAGACTGCATGTACAGGATGATAGCAAAGTGAAAAGTAATTACGTGTTTGCATTAAAATCCACGTCTATTTTCTATTAAAAGTTTTCAAAGTTGTCGATTTACACCCAAAAAAAGAAGTCATACAGTATACACAGTATTGCACAATTTTATTAGATGTGTCACCAAGTCTAGTAAATTAAGTACTATTCTGTATCAAAAAATACACTTTAATTACACTATTTATCCATAGAATGTTTGTAAAATTTAAAATATATAAGTATTTGTATTTGAATCCACGTCTCTTTTATATTAAAAGATTATAAAATTATATTAAACCACCAAGTGTAGTGAATTGAATAACATTCTGTATATGAATTAAACTTTACTTAAACGTTACAGGATGATAGTAAAGTTAAATGTAATTAAGTATTTCTATTGTATTAAAAGATTTCAACTAAAAATATTAAGTGATTACTTTTGATATACTCTGTATAACATAATATATTGCCAGACTATTCAATATAAATATATTATTTTTCATTCTCATGTCCATAATATAATACACAATTCGATTTTTTCTAAATGAATGTTTAATAAACATGCAACAAATGTTTAGTAAAATTGTTGGCCGCGTATACTCACTCCTCCTCACTTGCCCTCTCTATGACCGTACATATATACACATTTACATTGACGTCGTCACATTTCGATTTTATTCCAACTTGTTGTTGTTGTTATTGTTGTTGTTGTTGTAAATGCTATTAGTAGAGCATCGAGTAATAATAATGAAGCTCGCCGCATTATCAAAAATCGTAATCGCATTAACAAATGGCGCATTAAACAACAACTGTAATAACAATAATAACACAATGATAATCTATATAAATGAATATATGTGTGTGTGCGGGTTCGTATAAATTATTTATTAAATAGCAATCTTCATCAGTGGTAACGCGGTAGCGTGGTAACAGCATCAAACGCGCAATTATTAAATTAATTAATCATTCATCATTTTCTCTTTTGCATCACAATTCCGAGAGATACGCGATGCATGTTTCATTAACTCTAATTGATTTAATCAAACTAAGTACCAAATGAGATATATTAAGTAGTAAATTGTTAAAACAAGAATGACGCACACCAAACAAAATACAACAACTAGAAAAAAAGAAGTCGAGAAGAAGAAAGATTGCAAGTGGGAAAGTTTTTTGTTCGGTGAAGGAAAAAGAAAATAAAAAGAAAGTGCTGTAAACTGATTTTTACCAAATTGGAGTTGCTGCAAAATACATTCAATAAATGTTTATATAAATAAAACATTACGACAACTTCTGAAAGTACTAAGGTTGTTATGGGAATGTAATATAAGGTAGCGTTTGGTTCTACCGCCATCTCATTTGTACATTTACACAAGTGTCCGTTCGGCGCACTAAAAGCTGGAGG
This sequence comes from Adinopsis sp. GC000173, assembly GCA_030264715.1. Taxonomy (NCBI): domain Eukaryota; kingdom Metazoa; phylum Arthropoda; class Insecta; order Coleoptera; family Staphylinidae; genus Adinopsis; species Adinopsis sp. GC000173. The sequence goes on from JARJDW010009910.1 coordinate 13,420, forward strand.
CATATTCTCATTCGGATTTTTAAGTTTTGAAATGCTCCTTCGACAGAAATAGAGTTTGCAATGCATAGATCAGTGCCTTTCATACCGTATTCCGTTATCCTAAGGGGTTTCATGAGTTTAATCAAAAATTTAAAAATTAATTATAAAGAACCTAAATGCGTAAGAAAAACATAAAATGAATAATGCGCCCATAATTAGCACAATTAAAATTAAATGTTGGGATTTTATGTATTGTAAAAAGAGAATTGCATCCCAACCGCTGTAAAGTAATGTCATATATTTTTTTTCTAAGAATGGAATAGATTTCCATGCATCAAATGTTGCAGCTCTAGGCTTTCATAGCTCAAACAAAGTTTGAAGATCACTGGGATGGATTTATCCCAATTCCAACTTTGAGCTCTGCCAAAGAAACGTTTCAAAACTCCAAGTGCCAAATGAGAATGCGTCTCATGTATTACTTTCCGGATGATCCTCGTAGATGACAGCATTAAGACATAACCACATTTATAAATCTAGGGCACCAGCTTCGAGCGCTTTCAATACGTCTTTTCTAGGAATGCCATCTAACATACTTTAATATAGTACGCATTGTTAATAAATATTTTTACGGGTCACCCGTTTTAAGTACATCATTCTTAGAAATGCCATCTACTTTAATTCATATAGAACGCTGCATCATTATTAATAAATATTTTTATTAAAAATCCTTACTAAAAGCTTTACTACACTCTACTACTACACCGTTTTTTAATCAAAATTAAATTTATGATGTATAATATGTAGATTGTTAATAAATATGTTTACCTTCCTAAATCTAGGTCACATGCTTTACATACATCTTTCCTAGAAATTTCATCCACTTTATAATCCACTGTGCAAAATTGTTAATAAATATTTTTATTAAAAATTCCAACTAAAAGTTCTACTACTACTACTACATCGTTTTTTTTTTCGTTCATCTAACTTAAATTTATGATATATAATATGTAAGTACTCGTGTTTTTTCCACCCGTTTTTCGGCAATGATTTATGATGTTATCTCTCAAACACAACACGACGTGATGCTTCAAAATGCTTTCCTCTCGCTCAATCACTTTGAAAACGTCATAAAGTCTAATTTCAAAAAGCAAGAACGAAAAAAGAGGCAAAGCGCAACTTATTTTGGCTTATTATTATTTTATAGCGAAGCGAAAGGCTGAAACAAGACAATGCTGACGTGCAACTCGGTGATAAATTGTTTCATTGTTAATTTTTTCCCGTTCAAACAGCCCCAAAATTGCAATTCAATACGATACGATACAATAAGTTTAATCAATTGTTGGTGTGTTTGTGCGCAATATTTTGATGACATTTTAAATTGAACAAATACTTCCCTTTCAATATGCAATTTGAGATTGCTTTTTACGACTTGCGATTGATTTATTTATTCAGAGAAAGAAGAGAAAAAGTACACACAACAGCGCGGATGAAATGGGAATTAAAAAGAAAAAAAAATCACAATATTTCTTAATTAAATCAAACGCCAACGTGGCAAAAAATTATAGCAGAAGGAGGAGATAACGTACAGAATTAATTTTTCTCTTACTTAGATGATGGTGCAAAAAGTGGAAAGCATGCATATTATACATACAACACTATAAGCTATACGTGACGGTGCGTTTTTTCCATCAATAATGCAAACGCAAAGTGCATTCATAATAAATGCGCGCTGGTGAAGAAATACGTCGAAGTGGACGAGGAGGCGCGAATGGAATGCATGTTATTGTATTGTAGGTGGTTGATGGAAATACACTCGTTAAAAGCTGTCTGTCTGTGGCGTCTTCTTTTTCTTTCGTTTTTTATACGCGAGTGATAATATCATTAGCAGTCACGTGCGGATTAAATAGAAAATGAAATAAGGAAAAAGCAAAGCAGACTATATTGTAAATTGAATTAAGAAGAAAAAGAATTTAAATTTTATTTATTTGATTTTTTAGTGCTGTCAAACGTCGAATGGAATGCATTCGTTAAATCCATCTTCTTTTTCCTTTTTTATATGCGGAGTAATAATATCATTACCAATCACGTAAAGAATTTAAAGAAAGCAAGAAAAATCAAAGTGGTATAAATTGAATTAAGAAAAAACATTTTTTGGAAATCAGTATATATGTAATGTTATGTCTTAATGACGATTCAAATGACTGATGTCATTAAAATGCTACTTTAATGCGCAGCCATTAAAAAATTATCACGTGATAGTAATTCGAGTTTTGATTCGTTAATAAATTCTGTTAAATATCCTATTTGTTGAATTAATATTCTGCGATATTGTATTAACACGACTGCATTCGTAATTAGGCAATCCAGAGTACTGTGAAAGACAAACTGTCAATATTTTTTTAAAGAAAGAATAGCTCTTACTTAAAGTGACAACATATTGTCGTAAAAAACTTGTACCCTAGTAATTAAAATGACATATTTTGAAATGCTTAATAGATACAATACGTCACCTCACCTATAAAAGCATGCAAATATTGTAAACGTCGATTTTAATGCCTCGCTTGTACATTTTCTTTGACATTAAAAGTACCACCTTATTGCATTGATACATAAATATAAATAACTGTTCCATTTCATTTCTGATTTTTTAAATATTATTAATCGTTGAATTAAACAAATGTATGAGCTGTTGTAGTTAGTTATAATGGTTAATGAAAACGGACTAATTAAATCTGTCTGTCTGTTGCGCGTCTACCTCTTTCTTTTCCCTTCTTTTTTAAATGCGACTAATAATATCATTAGCAGTCACGTGCGGATTAAATGGAAAAAGCAACAAAGAAAAAAAAACAAGGCACGGTATATAAATTGAATTAAGGAAAAAAACTTGTTTTTATTTTTAAGTAGTGCTGTCATCATCGCTTATCATGCGGTATTCCACGCGGATAAACCAAGCGCAAAGTTTTTGCACAAACGACAACAACAACAACAACAACAACAACAGCAGCAATCGTGTCTAAAATCGTACCCTGGGAGTGAGGCGACGACAGTCGGCGGTGAATGAATATGATTTTGATGATGTCGTTTAATTAACTAGCGCGCGCTAAGAGATGGAGGAGGTGAGGTGGTGGAGTTTTAGTTGCTTGCACAAACTTTCCCCCCGCCCACACCCACTTTATCTCTCTCACGAGAGAGAAAATCCTTTTCCGATCGGCCAAGTTTATACTCTCTACGATAGTGAATTAATATACACTTCGATTCGCTCTCGCTCAAATTACTTAACTATATATGTATATATAAGTACCATTTTCTAATTATCTCATCTACTAGATTCCCTCCTCCTCCTCCCAAGCACATCCACTACACACACACTCACTACTTAATCAATCGCCGATGATAAATTGATAAATTGATAATGTGTGGAGGAGGAGGTAGTAGAAGCTTGTGCTTCGATATTGGATTTTTTGGCAACATTTGAGACCTTGCCAAAGTATAGATATATCTACCAAAATTTCATAACATGATGAAATTTGTCAAAAGATTTAAA
>JARJDW010009915.1:0-54396 GCA_030264715.1 Adinopsis sp. GC000173
ATTTCTACGAAAATTTCTGATATCTACACATTTGCTTATAAAAGTACACAACGCAGTTGAGTACATATATGTGAATTGGTGTGAATAAATACGACCTGATCGGGTGGTCTCTCTAAGCTCTCGATTGCAAAAAAATCTAGTTTGCAGTTAATTCCTAAAACTTGGTAGATCTTTGCTAAAAAGTATATAAAGCAGTAATTTACTTTGAGAAATAAATTAATCAAATTCATTTTTATAACCTCTATTTGTTTTCATATTTATTCATTTTACTATAAAGCATATGTTATTTTAAGACGGTACTGCGCGTTTTCCAATTGAGCAGCACCTCCAAACAGGAGAATTATCGCAGCGCGTTGTATAGTAGATATTTTTCTGATGCGCATGATTAACTTTTTCAATCAAAACATTTTCACCTTTCCATTTCATGGTGGTATTACACCCTTGGCATGTGAGATTTGGTGTGGTAACGGTTTTGTTGCTGCTGGTGTGTGTGTTGTTTGTTGTTGTTATTATATTGAAAGCGAGCGCGCATGATTTATGGAACGAAATTCATTTTAGAAACAATAATTGTGCATATGATTGTGGGTGGTGGTGGTGGTGGCGATGCCAAACAGGCAGGCTACTCGTCTTTATATGCGCCTCAATAAAAATGATTTTAATCGATTTGTATATAGGAAGGAAAGTGCGTGGTAAACAATTTTTCTCTTTCTCTCAATGTAATGTATGTTTGAGGTAAATTGTTAATTTGAAAATATAAAGAAGAAAAAAAACGTAATGTCTAGAGAGTTTGTTGATGGGAACTGTGATGTAGGTAGTAGGTTGCACCTTTGAGATTAATAGATTGATTATTTGTTTTGGAATGATCGATGGCGTTACGATACGATCAAATAATCATGATCGAAACACACGTAAACGTGGCTGTTGTGCGAGTGACGCAATGTGACAACAACAACAAGAACAACAACAACAACAACAACAACAACAACGAGCTGTATATAGCGTATGTACAATATATGTAAGTACGTTTGCGCTGGTGCGTTTTTTCACATCGCCATCAAAGCGCGCTCTCGGATCGGAAATCGGGCATCTATTCGCACCCACACCGCCTCCATTTGCCTGTGCTGCTGCGCCTACAAACGACGCGGAAACGCATGCAAATGTACCAACTTTCAATTATTCCACATTGCATATACAACTACTACTATAGTTTACGCTGCTGCCCAGACTCGCTTCGCTATCATAGCTCACGAATGTCGTTTTATTTCGAATCGCCCACGATGGCAGCGCGACCGCCAGCCGGGGCACATCATCGCTCGTTCGCAAAGCGTTGTTGTGTTGCTGCGTTTTTACACTTTCTCGACGCGGCGGCCGCGCGGCGTAGTTGGAGGAAGATGAAGGCAGACCTACCTATACACACATACAAAGACACACAGCACAACACGATGAATTTACGATTTGGAAGCCGGCAACGTTTTGCTCGCCTGTCGTCGACGATTCTCTGCTACATTGTATTGTAGATTTTATTCGCTGCCAGCCATCATCATGATGTTGATGATGGTGACTTTCTTCGTTTGCTTATTTAAATTATAGACGATTAAAGTGTAAAGTGCGGGGGACGCACACTTCAATGCGTACATACAAAACGTTGCTAATACAATAAAATATTGTTGAAACAGGTTTATTTTATTTTAGAAAAATTGTAAATGCATAGAATATAGAGATGGTGAATTATAATGAACATATTCTCAAATTTTGCTTTTTATCGCAACACTAGCAATTAAATGTAAAAAATAATGATTAATAAATGAAAATAATAGAAGAAATTATTATTATAAAAACAAATAAGGATTACAGTGTTTAACACCAAAAATTGGTGTGCATCTTTTACATCTATAATTCCATAATTGGACCCAAACAATTTAGTGCAGCGTTTTGCATCCGCTTTACATATTTTCTCTATAATATCGCCTATTTAGAGGTACAAATGAAACTTGACATTACATTACTGGTCCACAGAGAAATATTTATAACGTTACTGGCCCGCGAAGAAGAAAAGGTTAAGAAACATTGATTTAGTGCGTTTCTTAGAGTAGTCACCTTATAAATACATAGTCTTCTAGGAAAAGAATTTATCACGTAAAAAAATTGCACGTAAGAAATCAAAGAAAGTGAGAAATTGCAGAAGTCCATTCATAGGTATAGTGTTAGTAAAGATATTGGTTTAAAAAATAAACAAAGATTCAAAATCTTTCTATCTAAAGTGATAAGGTATAATATGCACTTTTGAGTAAAATTTTTTTATTGTAGAATGCGTGTTATGCCGCAGGGGTTGTTAAAATTGGAAAATAAAGAATCATACAAAGTACCTCTTGTTAAATTTTGTATCAACAACGTTTTATCCCTACTAATTATTGGATAAATCGAGGATTATAGGGTGTGGGCTTTATTTTGTACACAAATACCTGTAAACATATTTACAAAAATTGAATACATTTCTGGGAAATAAAGATGCGGATTATATAACAGATATAAAAAGTAGAACAATTGCTAGAAAAATTCAACGGTGCGTCGGAATTAACGAGTTTTGCAAATTAATTAGTGTTTTTATGAAATTTCGTTTGATTAAAGTTTTAATAACGTTATGCTGGTCATTGTCGTGACGCTAGTTAGTTGGAGGTTATTTTTTGATTAAAGTATCAACCACTCACTCTAGAAATTTGCGATTTAAATGTAACTATCATTAATGTCAGATGCAACAAAGTTGTGTGTGAATTAAGACGTCGACGTGTGTGCGCTTTTTTCCGGCCTGTCCTACTTTGAATAAATTTCAATACGTTATTGAAAACGATTAATTTAACAATGAAATATCTATATGGCATTTAAACTTTTTAAATAGTCGATAGAATACGTTTGTATATTTTGTTTTATTGACTATTTGTAAATTACAGACCATGAATTTTGTTAAATGTTCATTCAATTTAGAATAAAAATTATTTCGTCGTGCTTTTTTATGCATTTTTTCAGACGGAAAAAAATCTGATTGTTACAATAGTAGCTTGACAGTTGTCAGTTCAAAAAAAAAATCAGTGTTAGGTTTGAAATAAAATTATGTGACGTTGCAGTCAAAAATAAAAGTTTACATGACGAAAATATTTTTACTGGTTTTTTTCTAAAAAAATAGAAATGTGTTGTAGTCGCATTATGAATTTTAATTTTAATTCTGTTGTAATCTAATGTAATAATAATACTTTAATGCATTTTTTGTTACAGAAATGACTTTGGCGATGCAAGAAGAAGAATATTAGGTATGTTTGTATTTTAATATAAAACTTTTGCACTTTGTATGATTGAATTATTATAGTTTTACTTATGTGTAAGTAGTAGCAATTATATTTATGCAGATGTGCAATTAATAGTGATATTCTAGGAAAGTGTTTAAAATTTTTTATGACCGTTTGCATCATTTTTAATAAAACAAATCAGCATATGTAGATTATTTATAGGTATTTTATCACGTTGCGTTACAATACTATATTACTATAAGTAATTGTTTTTTAATAAATTATGAAAATAAGAAAAAACATTTTGGTTGTTTCACTTGTTGTTTGGAAAAAAATCAATTAAACTTGTGTCAACGAGGAACACTTTTGGTTTTTAAAGAGCTAGAATTAAAATTTGGTTCAAAATCAGTTATTATACACGAAATTTTGCGCATTTTCCAATATTGAAGTCAAAATTAATTAGTTGCATTATAAATTAAGGTCGACCATCTGCAGATTATGAAGGACACTTTCAGGATTAAATTTATTAGCATCGTCAGGATGACACTTGTTCATAATAATTGTTTCCAAATTAATTAAAAGAGCAGTTGCATATATAGTATGTATAGTCCTAATTTTAGCTAACCTAAATTATATTACATTCGGTTTGACATATATGATCGGTATGAAACATAATTTTTTACATGGTCCATCTTTGTGTAGTATTGACACTAATTATCACTTGCCATTTACTTAGTGTCACCTTCTTATATGTGCCTAAAAATTATTTGAAAAACTATTTTAATGGTTCATCGCTTAAACTGTCATTTTCGTTATCATTCTATTCTAGAGCAAAAAAATGTTACTTTTCCCTATATAAATAAATTAGCTAAATTTGTAGTGGGGTTTTAAAGGTGTTTCTTGAAAAGGTATAAATGCTTTTAGACAGATAATGAAACAATCATACCGTTTTTATGTAATATTTAATTTATTTCATAGTGTAAAGTATTTTTGATTTTTCCAAATTTCTAATCGCTTAATTTACCCTATTTTTGATGAATTTTCTATGTAAAGCAAGGGATAAGAATGTATTCGAACGATCACAAATGTTTTGAACTTTATTGATAGCATTATTTGAGGCATATGTTATGAGCGCTATCGCATTTTCGCATTTTTTCTGCGCATTTGCTGCAAATTGGGTGTAAAAATACGTTGCCGCCATTTATCGTTAATTGCGTACCGGCGACTCATTTACTCACCTAATGAATGAATGTTTACCAAAGTTTAATTAGGCATTAATAATCGTACATTGAGTATGTATTTAAATAATGCGAGCGCGCAAACTTTTCTAATTATGCATGGCTCTATGCATTCACTATACATACAACACATACATATACCTACCTACTCATACACAGAGTGCGCTGAAATGAAAAGCGCCTTTTCTTCTTTATTTGTAAATAAGAAGAGTCACACAGCACTGTCGAAACGAACATTTTTCGTCAATCCGATGGCCGACGTTGCTGCTGCTGCTTATGTGCGATAATCGGAATTCGCATCAACAATGTTTGGATATTCCATAATAGATGAGTGAAGCATTCATTTCATTTCTCCGTTAACATGCACAAGTCAATTAATGATTATATTTTATAAATGAAGATTAGCATGTATGCCAAACTGTCACTAAGTGATAAGCAATTTCGAATTGAAATTTGATTTGTAAATTAACTCGACTGACAACCCTATTACTACGATTATTATAATGCACACTATACGATAAAACGCATTATCGTACCGTAATGGGAATGAAAATAATAATACGAATACGAATGAACAGAAAAAAATACTTATTATTACTGATTAATTACTAATCGCATTTGTTTGCACACAATTTCAATGTTGCATAACATTTTTTTATGATTATTATTGGAGTGCGAACACAATCGGTTTTTTATGTGCAACAACCTTGAATGTTTTTTTTTTCTAATTCTGCAGATAATTTGCCGGTGATTGTAAAATGATTTTTTTTGTACGGTATAGGTGCTATTTTCATAGATATATTTTAATTGTTAGTTGGGATTTTTATTAAAGTTAAATGGCAAACTAATTAAAATGTAATTGAACTTGATGTGATTTGAAGGTGTGTGGAGTATAAGTTTGCATATGCCAGATTTTCAAAAATAAGATAAGGCATTTATAGTCTAAATTTACTTAAATATAGTTAATGAAAAATTTTACTAGCTATAATTAGGCATTTCAAAAATATTTTAACTACTGAGGTACAACCTGTCAATCTAAAATATATTTTTTTTACGACAAGATGACTTTAATTTTTCCAAATACCTTTTTGCGATATTTTTTGAACATTATTCAAACTTTAATAAATAGGTTTGTTTTTTATTCCACTCAACATGAACATATGTTCATGCACATGAACTTATGTGCATGAACATATTTCCTCTATGTGCCGTTGGTGCAGTGTGGCGCTGTGATAGTTGACACTTGGTCACAGAATATATAAATGATATAAAATAGCAATGCATAGACAATCTTAAATTTGGCAACCATTCAAATGACAGATACTGCACATGTGTAAAAAGCTGCACCTATTTTCGAATGTGTGCACAATGTTCATGAACATAGCTGAACTTTGCAAAAATGAGGGAGGGGAATAAAGAACACGGTGCAAACTGTCAAAGCTGTGAAATTTGTGTGCATGGGGAATAAAAAACAGACAAACTGCACAAATTGTGCATGTTCATGAACATTTTGGAATAAAAAACAAACCTACTATTTGGTAGAAACAATCGAATTGATTTGCAACAAGGCTATTTACCTATATAATTTTCGAAAAATCTAAAAATTCATTTTATTACAAATGCAAATGTAAAATTTTTGACAATAATCCTTTCTCGGAACACATTATAGGTGTAATGTTATCCATTAAATTTATAAATATTTCAAATTGGATTTATGCGAATATTTCATACTCCGTCTAAATAGAAATTGCGATCTACGTTTCAAATTTATAGTTTATTGAAAGTAATCGCTGATGATAACAATCAACAAACGATTGTATTTCTGAACCCAAATTAAATTTATCTCTCATATTCCCATTCAGTTCTTTTACTGTTTGCCTTCAACATCATAAACAAACTTGTATCCTTTGAGACCATACTATATTGCAATACTTAATTTTAAAAAATGCAAACCTAATATAATTCATTAAGATTTAAAAAATGATTGGATTGTGGCATAAATCACGTACAGTTTTTTTTAAATTTTTAATGAATGTAGGGGACTAACTTGACATATCAACAAACTGAGTAATTGTTTTGCCATTAAATAAAAGAGTATTTTCATTAAAAACGATAAATAGTTTTTGTTAAACAAACATACAAAATCATTGAAAAAATTACTTAACTTTCATCGCTAAACAATATCTACTTTTCTATATTTGCAGGCTTCCAATTGCAGAAAACACAGCATGAGTCAAAGGTAAGTCGATTATTATTTATAAAGAAAATATTTATTGTAGTAATACTATGCATTTGGTGAAAGATCATGAAAAACTCGTTTAAATCGTTCAACAAAATGAATTTGAAAAAAATTATTCTTTTTATAGAATTGCCGGAAAATGATTTTTTTTATGTATTTACCAATAAATTTCTAACATTTTTAAGTATCTGTAACGATTGAATGCAATATTCAAGGAAAACCTGCTCCATTATTTACAGCAATTACTCAACGCTTTATTGTGGTTTTTCTGGTGCCTTTGAATCCCATCTCCTATTCAACGTACTTTAGGGATAATAAGGTCAGATTAACTGTAACAATAACATGAGGGGTGGCTTTACAGCGGCGCGACACTCATGACTGATGGGGTAACCTAATCATTTTCGCATCACACCCCAACCATATATGTTTGTATATCTATATACATATACAACAATCATCATCCCGATTAATTCGAGTGAATGGGTGGTGCATGGATGGATATGTTAGATGGATGGATGGATGGATGGATGGATGGATGGCTGGTGGCGCCTTGCTTTTCGGATTGATAATCATAATTGCAAAAGCATTCCATGTTTTCGAGTGAAAGTTGTCATACTTGTAATTCTAATTACAGACGCTAGACATTGAAAACAATCTCTTAATTGCATGCAATGAGCATTAGTTTTCAAAAAATCCAAACCAAGGCTGCGCAAATGAAACTAACAAGGAATGTTTATGTTATGCTTCTCTTAAACCCGTTCTGATCATTGACAACAATAGACAATACGACTTATTTACGGTGGTTTTTATGCTTGTGTGTGTATCTATGTGTGTTTTTTTTGCGCAGCACGAGATCAATCTGCTGAAAGCTACTAGAAATTAGAAATCTGATTGTCACAAATTTACATAAATTCGTTAATAACATGTAAATAAACTTTCCTCGCATGCGATGTTAAGCAAGTTGTGTGAAAGTAAGTGTATCGCTTACAAATGCAAACAAACCCTTCTTTCTTCACCAATCGATATCTATAGAAAATAAAAGTGATTTCAATTTTTTTCCCTATGCCGATTAAAGAATGCGCGAATGTTTATGCCCGACTATTTTATTGCGTCTGAAAAATTCATCATCTATGCGGGGAATGGATAAAAAATGCAGGAAATTGTGTGATGTTGAGGAATGATTTTACTATGCTGTATATAATAAATTAATTAGCATCATCGATTATTAGTAATTATTTTATAATATTAACGCAACGTGTAAGAAATTTAATTATTATATTATTTTATGAGCGATAGTAATTTGTTTTCATATTACAAAATTATAGAAAATGCGCTGAATACATCAAAATCAAAGGGAAGAATTTATATTCAACTCAAAATATATAAAACATTTATTAAATTTTTTTAAATAAATTTATTATAAAATGTATAGTATTAAAACAATATTTAGAAGATTGCAAATCAGGAATTATCCAGAAAATTTGATTTTCAAAACGATGCTTTTGCCTATTTAACAAACTTTTTTAAAAGCAAAGTAAAAATGATTTAAAAAATTCAATATTAAAAATATGAATATTTTAATAACATTAAATTAAAATAAAATAAGAGAAATTATTATTAATTCTTAAATTAAAATCCTAAATTTTTCTTTAAATTTTTATTGTTTTATTATCGAAAATTAATTTAAACATTTTATGTAGAAAATAAAGAAAAACTCGTAATTAATATTTTTGAATAAATTTTAGGTAATTTGAAAAATTCTTTTGAATTGTTTTGGCTGCACAACAAATTCAAGATTTGTAGACGTTTTTGTTGTTTTTTGTGAAAGTGTAGCAGCATGTTTGCACGACGATTGAGCGAATTAATGACAAATTGCTTTGAAACATGATGAGTAAGAGTGATGCGCTTTGCAAATTAGTCAATTTCTAATTATTTTATAAAAATACTGATTGGTGACATTAAATTTAAAGCTGATGGCTTTTCTATCGCACGATGTGTGAATAAACGCATTTTAATCGCCAACAAAAAAACGCGCAGTTAACATTTCGTTAATTATCTGTTACGTTTGACTAACGCGCCGCGCTCGTTAATAATTAAGAACATTTTTATAATCTCACAAATGACTTATATGTACTAATAATAATAATTATTATTGCAATTTATGACATTATGTTGTTTTTATAATAATAATTGAAAGACGTGCATCCAAACTAATTAAACAAACAATATGGTCAAGGATGTTATGCAATGAATTTTTCAGCGATTAGAAAATTTTCATGCAAAAATTTGATGACGTGCGAGGTGCGAGAAGGTGACGTCCGTTGAAAAATAGTGCGTCACATTGAATTTGTTTGTTTGTTTACGGTAACGATTTTTTAATAAAATTGGCTAATAAATTTTATCGTTGCACACATTATCACCCCATAAGATTTATACAATTGAATTTGCATATACCTATGCTGCTGCTAGGTTTTCTAACGTATAAATTTCGAAGGAAGAATATAGAAAAAAAAAGGGATGCGCAACGTATACCCTCCAAGTCCAAAGAATACAATCAAAGTGTTTATGGTCACAGGTCGTTCGACATAGAATGAAGAGGGTCACGCTGGGTCCTACCGTCGATGACCAAGGGTCAAAACACAACATTAAACGTATGTATTACAAGGTAATGCCTTTGTCGCACTTTAAACTCGAAGAAATTAAACGTAAGGGTGTCGCTGGACATTATTTATTAAGGCGCTGGACAGGAAATTCATTCGATGTGTATAATTTTTAAGGGGCTATTCTGATTATGTTTTAAATACTTTATGATTATTGAATGCCTTCCGACCCAACAACTCCCATAGACAACATTAATCACATCGATTTGGTTTTCGCTGCTAATGGTCACTCTGTGACATATTGTAATTACATTCTATTTTATTACTTTTAACGATTTTTCCCTCTTTTCTTTGCGCGACGCGCACAAAGCGCGCGTATCTTGATGGCGATGAATTTTTTTCCGAACGTAATCCAACTCATGTAGAAAACATATAACTCACTTATTAATTATTATGTAAATAAACTTTTACGTATTATTTTTAATTATTGTAATTATTAATGTAAAATAATGTTGAAAGAGGATGAGGAATTTCTACATATTAAGTTTCTAAAAAAGCAGATATGTTTTATTTTACACTTAACAGATTTCATCACACACAATGTGTGTATGTGTGTACTATACTATACGAGTATGTATTATATGTATTGCGCAATGCCACACAGTGGACAACGTTAAGAAAATTTGCTCTCATTATTATTGAACTATGACCTCCGGCTAACTGTGGGAGAAAACGTTTTTTCGGCCGAGAACAAGTTACGTTTTACAGTTTTTGACACTTTAAGCCCCAAAAACTAGTTTCTTTTTGGTAGAAAATATCACATCTAGATCATTACAGAAAGATGTGGACGAGTACTAATTGCCGCATGGTACAAACCTTTACAATTTTTACTTGTTTTTCTCAGATGTAGAAAAGATACAAGAAAGTATAATAAATTTCAAATTTTTCAACTAACTGGTTTTCATACTACTTATTAATTAATATTTTTAATGGTCAATTACCGAAAAATTTAATTTTTACGTTAAAAATCGTAAAAAGTAATCGTAGAACTTGAAAAAATGTTTTTTTAATTGACTTTTAATGAAAATCGTAAATACTATTCGTTCTAATTCTTATGGCCACTCAATAAATACTTAAAATGCAAGAGTTAACCAAACTAGGATACAATTTTCCAAAATAGAAGATAAATCATTTACTAATGCTTGGTGATTTGTAAAAGGGGTCGAAAATATTGTACTAGTAGTATTATATTACAATATTTTATAAAAAAATTAGATTACATCTTGAATCTTGAATTGATCTTTTGAAAAAATGCTCCCAGACTAAAAATTTTGCACTTTTATGTTTTAAATACTATGAGAGTAAAAAAATTCAAGTAAAATTTTTGCAAATAATTTAAATTATTCAAGATAAAAAAAGTCACGATTAATGTGTGAAATATAAAAAAAATGTTTGTGTAACTAAGAAAATATCTATTTCTGCACAAATCTCAGAAGAAACATTGATTCTAATTATTAGAGATAATAAATAATCATTTTCAATAAAAACTATTGCAAGTTGTTTGTTTTTCTTCGAAGCAAATAGATTATAAACATTATTTTTCTTAAAATATGTAGTAGAGAAAAAAGTATCAGCAAATGAGTGAGTAAGAGTGATTTGCTTCGAATTAATCAATTTCTAATTATTTTATAAAAATATGATGACATTAAAATGAATTGCACGATGAGTAACGAAGTGTGCGAGTTAACGCGCGATGAAGATGTCTCTTAGCGTGATAGTTGCCGGCCTTGCGATTTGTAAATTTTTTGGTGACGAGTATAGAAATAATTATATATCAATCAAGCGGCATTTTTGTCATTAAAAATATGCTTAATTACAACACCGTTTCGTGAAAACAAAATACTAACAGATAAGACCGAAATTAATTTTACGTTTACATATTTATGATTGTTGCAATCCCGTATGTTAAAAACCTGTTTGTGAAATTGAAGGCACTTGTTTTTCGGCTAAGGTCAGTCCGAAGTGGACATTGCTGACCTATAACATCGCCACACGTCTAAGTGCATGCACTTGGGGTTGAATTAATCGCCCCATTCTCTCTCTAATGCACGAATGCACCCGATAACGCGTCGACGTGATTGAGGTGCAGACACATTATTTTTGAAATGAGATACACACTGTTGTAGTAGCAAACAGATAAGAGTAAATGACTTACCAGACATTCCAATAAGATGTTGTCTAAGTATTAGTAGAGGCTCGTGCTCAGCAGATAACCAAAATCCTTCTTCCATTATCGCGTTTTTTTTTCGTCACAAAAGAATTTAACAATATACCTACACCCTAGAATAAACTACAAACAAGTAAAAACATTAAAACCTAAACCTAAATTACAATATTCTTCTAATCTAACTATATCACAAAATGAATCACACACGAAATATTTCAAGTATTGGAGATGTTGTATTATTAGAGCTAAGAGATGTTGATGTGTTTTAGTTGTGTCTCGGTTTAAAGTCTAAGATCGACTGGATGTTCTAAAAATTTCATCACCTAGGTGCACTTTGAACACGCCTATTCAAATAGTTTTTTTGCATAGATTACCTAGTGCACTTTTGTACGTTAGGTGAAGATGATATAAATCATATCAGGTAACTGCATTGTCATATGAAAGGGTTACGCTGAAATTGGACGATAGGGTTAAAACGGTGCGATTTCATTTGCTGACAGTGCCCAGAGAGGACTGGCTTGTCAAAAATGATTTTTTTAACATTCTACTTACAACGATTTAATTATAATATTACTACAATTTAAAATATTTTACCATTTATCATCAAACAGGCAATGAAATGTTACTAGTGGCAAGAAGGATATATGAGGTGTTGTAGACCAGAAGATCGAATTCAACAAATGAAAGCTAACATAAAATTGTTAATTAAGTGCATTAATGAAAAGTATAATGTTACAAATTGTTTTTAAATCAAAATGTGGACTTTCAATTGTTAAACCATAATCGACTATTCAGTTACTTTTAATTGGTGTCATTCTGACAATTATTCGCTCATTATTCTCACATGCAGTTTTAATATTTAGATTAATTTATACTTTGACTTAAAACTACAAAATTTAAGCAATTTTTAAATATTAATTTTTAGAAATATTTAAATTTTTGTAACTTTTCCAATAAGGAACCTAAGTATACAGTAGCAAATAAATTAATTATTTATAAAAATCATAGTTGTAACTTAATTTTTACATGTTTAACAAAAATGTTAATTTTTACGGTAGCTACTTCATTAAATCTTTTTTTTTCTTCATTATTTTACATTTCTTGATTTACCTAAAGATATCGTAACGTAACATTCAAAACGATTTTTTTCTATAAATTTATTGCGAGTATTAATCATAAATTATTTTTTATTGTTTTTTTTCAGACACAGATGCTGTCAGAATACATTTCGACAACAAATATTGCATACTTGTTAAAGTAAGTAGGTAGGTATTAAAAATTGCTAGCAAAACAGTTTTTATTATATTTTGTATTGCACGATTTGGTAAGATACAGAATGAATTTATAACTATTTGTTCTGAAATTTATTGTCTGCATTATTCATAAATTAATTTTTTATTGTTTTTACAGACGCAGATGCTGCCAGATTGCTAACCGCTAACAAATTTTGCATAATTGTCAAAGTGAGTGTGTACTAGACTTTACGAGCAATTATTCTTTCATGAATTAGAAAAATATAGAATAAATTTATAAACCGTTTTTTTTTTTGGAATTCATTGTCTGATTAATCATTAATTTTTTTGCAGATCCAGATACTGCCAGGATGTTTGTCGTCAACGTGAATAGTATTTTTGTCAGAGTGAGTAAATAATTTTTTTGATCATTTTTTTTTCATTACTTTAAAAACTTGAAAGTACCAGCTTTGTATTATTGCTCAACTTTCAGTTTGCGGCCAACGTATTTTCTTCGTCCGTTATGCATTATCGTTATGAAAACGATTTTTTCTAGAATTGAATTATTTTTTTTCAATAATTTTGTTAAACGATTATTTACGTTTCTACATATATAGATGCTGGCAATATGTTGTAGATAGCAAATATTGTGTTATAATCACAGTGAGTAGTACCTATATAGGTATTCGTTAATTTCGAAACTTGTAGATGGGTTGTCTTATTGTCCAAGTTTCAGTTTGCGCGCAACCGTTCCTTTTTCGTCCGTTATAATTTCATTATCGTTATGAAATTTAGTACAATCGGTTGCTCTATATACATAGTAGGTAGATTTAAATAAAATCCTTTTTCGTGATAATTCATGGGAACGCTGGTACGAAGTATCCTGGAATGAATATTGATATCGCGGCAATATGGTATATGCATTGTCCTGCAGTTGGGATATCAAACCTTCGTTCCGGAATTAGTTAGGCGATTTCAGTTTTTTACCTAAGATATCCATGGTCCATTTTTTGGAGTGACCTGAATGTGACCATCGGTCTAGAAAGGGTAACCTACCGTATCCGAAAAAAACAATGCTGACCATTCAAGTGCATAGCGCTCCCTTTTTTCGGCTCGGTTACTTATGGGGTGTATTTAAATTAGGTCATATTGCAAAGTTCAAGCTATGTGTAGGCAGGTAAATCGCACAGGTAACGGATTCGAATGACCATATAGTATAGTAGGTAGTAGGTAGTAGAGTAGTGCATGGTCATAGTGGAAATTTAAATGCGTTTTTTTTTCTGGAAGGAATCTCCAGGTATACCGGGACGCTGACCAGCGTATGTGAAAAAGGACCAGGTAATGACCAAAAGGATGTGAACTAATTTTTATTATGCACAAAATTTACGTTGAGTGACCCTTTGACCAATTTCTAATGCGTCTACCTAAACTGAACCATAATGCTCTACTTCTACCGTTCAAGGATTGTATCGTAGAAAATATATGCATTTTGACATAACGGACTGGCGACCGTTACCACTCTGCATAACACATAGTATGTATATAACATACAGTCGCAGAGTCACTCGCATTCGCCACACAAAAATATTTTTCTCATATGTAGTACGATGATATAATAATTTAATCGCAATTGTTATCTCGACGCAACGAATATTTCTATACATTTAGGAAAACCATTATTGGTTTCCTGTTTCCCATTCGGTGAGATGCAGCCGGGGAGCATAACTTAAGCGAAATTATTGATAAAGCTTTTATCATAAAATTAGATTTCCCTCACGATATGCCAAAAAACCGAACAAAATACCAAACAAAAATAAAAATACAGTTTTATCAAGATGGAAAAGTTTATAAATATTCCCAATAATTATTAATATATTCCATTCGCTCAATTTCCTATTGTTTTAAGTACATAAAATCCTTCGACAATGCTTTATACAAATCTAATTATAAATTAAAATGAAGCCCGAAACGTTCTCAGTGATCTTTAATCTTTTGACCTAAGATAGAATCCAGGCTTCAAATGACAAAAGATTTTATCGATTCAACTTTACACAATTTTTTATACGACAATTTGCATATAACTAAATATTTATTTATCATTTATATGCGTTCGAAAACATCAAAATCGTAAATAGATTTAATAGATTAGACGTAAGTGGCTTTTTGAAAAATTTTGAATAACAAAAAAGTAAATATTTTGTACGCTTCCAGGCATATATCATATATAAATAGCTAATAATCAATTATCATTTTGAATTAATTAAAAATCGACAATTCATTCATACGTTAATAAATATATTAATATGGCTTGGCCGTGTCGTGCCGCCGCGCCGTGTTTGAATGATTCATTAAGAAAACGATATTTTTTTCTGAACTCTGAAATATAAATAAATTGCATAATAATAAATTGGTAGCGGAATAACAATTTTTCCAACGTGCAATATCAGGAAAAAAATGTCCATGGAAAAACAAATAATGATAAGGTGACATAAATGAGCATTTTCTGTTATGCGTTCGGTATCATGTGGCTGTAACCAATATAGAAATAATTATCATTGTTGAAATAGTTATATGACTGTAACGTCGTGACTCAATGATATAAAGAAGAAAAACTGACGTTGATAACGCGCTGGTAATTTACTTGTTTATCAAAAAAATATGCAAAAATATGAAACGAGGCCGATAGTGCCGCGCATGGATGAGAAAAATATATATTATGTGTGATAACAGGTATCATACACAACGTCTATACTTTCTGCAATAAAAAATAATTGTCACATACAATTATTTACGACGTAACATCGCTTTAACGTTTTTCCTTATTTGTGTAAAACATCGTGGCGGATTAGATAATGAACATTACTTATATTCAACCACTTGATTAATTAACAGCTGCTGCAATTTTTTTTCTCCTTTTTTTCCCCGCAGCAGTGATTAATAATATCTAAATAATATGAGCAAATCTTAATATTATGGTTTTTACTCTATAAAATAGTATATTGATGGTCTTAATTAATGATTCATCGAAAATAAAATGTTTATTCATCCAAAATTTATTAGATTTATCTAAAAATAAAAAGAATTTGTTAAAATCTCTATTTTTACTTTAATTGAACCTTTTTCCTTGATGTAATTGTGAATAACACAATCTCAATAAAGTCATTCTTACTTTATAATTAAAAAAAGAAAAATTTAACGTATAATAATTAATTTCAATTTGTTGTTAAAAATAATTTTATAATAATTTATAGATATGTCTACCAAAACAACTATAAATAATTTATATTGTGTTTTATGAATCTTAATATTCGATTAAAAATACAGATATTTTCAATAATTATCTAATTTAAATTGTAAACTAATTTATATCTATTGTTGTCACGTACTCCTCTATCGAAAACGTAACAATAAATTATTTAAATAATAGGATTTTTACACACAAAATAAACTGTAGTTGGTTTACAATAAGATTAATTAATTTATGATTTATGATAAAAGGTGAATTTATTAAAACATAAACTATATTGTTATTACCTAATAATTTTGTTTTAAGATAAATATAAGTGCAATGAATTTCAATTTGATTTGATTTGAGTTTATGTTATGTAATCTTCTTATATTTCTTGTTAGTTTTGATGTTTATTTTCTGTATGATGATAGTAAGATGAATATAAATCCAAATGAAAAACAAAAAATAAAACGCGCGTTCTTGCAAATTACATAATGGTGAATTAAATTACATAAAATTCGTATAAATTAATTGATATACGTTTTCAGAATTGTATCAGTTTTTAATTAAGCCGTACGCGCGTTTTTATCACGGTGACGTTACCTATGAATTCCAATAACAAAAATAAAAATGACAATTACCATGAATTGTTGGATATAAATAAAAACATCGTATTGTTTTAACAATTTTGCAGAAGTCATACCTGTGCGCGTTATCACCATCATTAATTATTTATTTTTAAATGTTCCAACTTGGTGCCTCTTATCAGAGGACGTCCTGTAGATTTCATATCTTTTCAAAGTCATTCACCACTCTGATGTTTTTTTTTATAGTTGTATTATTTTTTAACATACATTTTATAATCAACATAAATTGCACCTTAAAAAAATTGGATCGCGCGCTTACCAACCAGCCGACCAACCAACAAAACCGAATCAAAGATGATAAATAGAAAAGAAGGGAACGATATGTCTACCTACGAGTACGGTGTAATGATAGGATTTTTTAGTCGAACCAACATAATTTTTGAGAGCATTTTTTTCGTGTATTTGAATGTTTATCACAACTAATTATGCGTTGTGTTTTATCCTGTACAGGTGATAAGACTCATGCGGGTTGAACAACATAATGAGCATTTCATTTAAAATTGTTTTTGTCAACTGAAATTTTGAAACCGCATTTTAAGTAAGTTGAAAAAAACAATGATATTAAAATTAAGGTGAATATACATATGTTTCTTTTTTTTTTGTTGTTTATTTCAAGTTTAAACGCTCGCATTTTGTTTTTGAAATTATTCGCACCCACATTATTAAATCATTTTATCTACGGGCGGATCATTCCGTAAATTGTGGATTACGCAACAGTAAAATGTGCTTACGCGCGCGTACTTTTATTTATTGTTCGTATGGTAAAAATTGATTTAGATACATAAAAATATGCCATAGTTAACTATACTCGCATATACCTTATCTTTCACATTACAACGTTTCTTTGCCGCGATTACGTAAATCATCAATTTTTTACATTCTTGCAAACATTTTTTATTTAGCGTCGCTCGTTAATTATATTAGCATAATACTGTCATATATTTTTTAACTTATTAAAATTACCTACAAACGATAATTATTGATAAAGTTACGTTTAATTTGGCGTAGTGAAAGTGAATTTCATACATGATAATTAATTAACAATATTTTAATAAAAAACGAAAAAAAAACATTCAAGGTGCCACATTTATGCGCATTCGGCACGAAACCACCCAAAATAATATTCATTACTTAATTTTATATTATTTAATGTTTCTCAACGTGTAGTATATTACATATTGCAAAATCATCATACTCTACTAAAAAATTTACAACATTTGACCGGCAATTCGAAAAACAAACCTATAATCTGCGATAGAAATCGAACTGCAATTAAACCTCAACAACAATTCGCTAAAGTGGTTGTTGCAGTGTGTGTGTGTGTGTGTGTATTTTTTTCAATGTTAATTTAAACAATTTGGTACATCTGCAGATACACACACACACATACGTGTGCAGCTGCCCAGTGCAGCAGCAGCAACGAAGACGCGGGATATTGTTCTTGTAGATGTTGTAGATGTGTGCTGCTGCTGGTAGCTAATGGCGCTTGCTAATAAATTAAATAATATTGAAACGTAAATGTGGCGAGATGATCATTATGCATATTCCATAAGTATCATGCGGCATGTAATTATCGTATGTAGGTATAGGAAATATAAAACAAAACACGACTGGCGTGCAAAGAACAAGTACGACATGTGCATTTGACCAACAGCCACCAGCTGATACATAAGATGCATCTCACTTGATCACATAGCAGATGTTTGTTAAGACAGACGGCACGCGCCCCCTTTTTTTACAATACTCAATTCACTGCATTTATTAATTTTTCTCTCTTTTTTTTTGTTCGACGCGGCGTATCGATGATGATGATGAAGACGCCCGCGCCGCACCGAAATTGATTGAATTTTTCAACAATATTGCGCTCGCCTCTCGTTTTATCCTTTTATCGTTTTATCGTTTATCGTTTTAAAATACCTATCTATAATAATATAATTAGAATCAATTCCTTCCATGTTAATAATAATTAGCGGCATTATTTTGCATGTAATTTCACTATAAAAAATGCATCAGCATAAACATTGCGTTTTGTGCTAATGGGAGAAAGTGAATTAAGAACTCCCTCATCATTATCAGAATACTATACACCTGAGAGGTGAAAAAACCGTTGATCATGCCTATTATAAAAAGTAATCATTTTCTTATGGCACGTGGCGGGAAGTTCTTAGTCTAACGACTTTTCAGAATATGGGGGTATACGGCAGACAAGAAAGTGGTAACAGTTGTCTATTAAAATTACTTCATCTATACTACACAACATAAAAAACACTAAAAACACAAACTGACTGACAATATATAATATTTTAAGTAATATTTGCACACATGAAATGCAAAGTGAAATATTCCTTTCTTATTCATGCAATAATAAATGTGGTAATTAAAATAATTGCCTTCGGTAGAAGTTGCATTTGTTTTAATTCTAAATTGTCAAGCACAATTAAATTTACTCTACGAGCATGTAATTAAAATCTTTATCTAATTGTGAAAATTATATAACTTAAATGCTTCGAAAATTATTAACTAAAAAGTGGACATTACGATGATATTTGCGCGAGCGCGCGCTAATAACTCATTCATTCAATGCGTCATCATTTCGAAGAAATCTCGGAAATTTTTTGGTTAACTTCCCGACGACGGCGACGTAGGCTTTTCCTCGCCGCTAATTGTCACATAAAACACAGATTATGGTTAATTAAATTGCATGATAATTATAATTAAACGTTTAATTTAACCACATAAATAATTCCGGATAAAAATGCTATATTGTTTCTGTTCTTAAACTTTATCGATTTACCAAATCTAATTAACGTGCCTTTAATTTACAAATAAATGCATTTTTACTCTTCAATTTTATTGATTAATAATCTAATTAACATAGCTGAGTGTTATGTGTATTATATATAAAATTCACTTATACATTCTGAATATTTTTGCTTACATTTATTAATTTTATTATAATTTAGCCCTTTAACCACTTGAATTTAATTTTAAAGATTATCAGAACGAGTACGAGATGTTATTTATCATATTTTTTTAATAAATGAATAATAATTCGTAAATTAAATTTATTTCTTGCGGGCTAATTCTGTTGAAATACATATTCAATTCTACACTTTACCATTTAAATTCTAAAAAATTGCAAATAATCGAATATATATCTAATTGCCTTCCATTTATTCATTGAAATTTAAAGATTATCAAAATAAGCACGAGATGTTATATATCATATTTTTTGCAATAAATGAATAATAACTGACAAATTATTTATTTTTTAAATTTATTTCTTGCTGGCTAAGAATTCTTAAATATTATTATCCATTTTAATTGCAGTTAAATTATAAGACCGTGTTAAGTGAATTGGTCGTTAAGCGAGGAATTTACGCCGGAAATATAGGATCGTTTCCATTTTCAAATGAACTATTGTTATTTATCATATGTCTTTCGATTTTTCTATACAGCACATTTATCTACTTTATCCGTCGTTTCAGACTGACTGTAATTTAGTTGGCTTTAAAGTAATGTGTATAGACATGGGAAAATAAAAACATTTAAATCTAAAGTGAAATTATAACATACTACTTAGGTATACTAAAATAATATAAAAATTCTATTTTTATCTGGTGGCACTAATTAGTAATTCAGCAAATATCATTAGTGTGCCACTTTTGAATACATACAGTTTTTACATTATACCAAAAACACATTTTCTTTTGTGATTGTTTATAATAGCCGAATGATGCAACAACCCAATTTTAAGCAATAAATCTACGCAATCTAAAATATGTTGTCAACAAAAGACGAACGCAAACACAAACATGCACATACACATACACATACACACATATATAACATAGCAATACATAATATGTTGTAGGTAGGTAGGCAGGTATCTAAAACCATCCACGAAACGACAAATAGCAAATTGCAAAACATCGCGTTTCAATTAAAAAAAACTGGCTTCAAAACAATACGAATGAAAAAGGAGAAATACGAAATATTTTTCAAGTGGAATTACAACCTGGCTGTTGTTTTCTTTCGGCGCTCATGCATAAAGAGTTGCTTACTCTTTATAATGATTACTACTTCCTCTAATCTAACATTTCATGTTTTTCTTGCCGTTTACTTAATTATGAATGAAAAGCGGATTAAAATAAAGTTCGAATCAATAATAAATGCTCGCACATAGGTGAAAGATTTTCCTCTACTACTATTTTTATTTTTCATACTCGTATACCTATTTTTTTCCAAGCAATTAGCCGCTATTATTGTCAACGTGCAAACGTTGTAGTAGTAGAGTAGGTAGTGCATGCGAATGGTAAACTAGCTTCGCCAAATGCATATTAATGTTATGATAATACAGCAATTGGCGGCGCTTATCTGATCATTTGAGAGGGAGGCGAAACAAGATAAATGGAATAAATAAGAGAAATAATCTCCCTTCTACCTTCCACCTTCTACCTTCTACCTTCTACTACCTTCTACCACACGGGCGAAGCCGGAGAGAGAATAACAATAATTATGTAGCTCGCCTATATACCGAACCCTACGAGCCGATAGCATGTCTGTATGAATGCGTAGCGTAGCAACGACGCTGGCGTCGCGGCGCTCTGCAGACGCAATCTCATTGGTTCCTACAACATTTTGCTGCAGCATTGACTTACTTGTCCTTTTTTTCCAACGCTCCATTGTTGCAACTAAACCTATCCTGCTTCGGTTTTACTGCCGAGCGCCCAACGGAATGACTCATCTCAGGTAAACAGATGGGGTAAAAAAACTGCTGCATGATTTAAGAGCAATATTGATTTTTCTCTGAAACAACTTTTTGCGTGATACCGTTTTTTTTTTCAGCTTATTGCTTGCTGTATTATAGCATTTTAGGGTCAGAACTTTCAAACAGATACGTTTGCTAGATATAATGGCTTCGAATTATAGTTTCAACGAAATTGTTTTTATCGCTGCGATAGTGGCAATAATATCTTTATCGATTATTCATTATTTTAAATGTAAATCTATTTACAAATATAATTAAATCACAACAAAAATCAATTTAAACTATAATCAAACCCCCGTATAACGAGTAAAAGCCTATCATTTCTACCCACAACGCTCAAAAACAAACGACATATAAAATACCGAGATAAAGTAAACAGTCATGTTTAATTAATTTTTAATAAAAATTCCTTTCATATTTTAATATTTACAATATCTTATTTTTTTTGTTTAATCATTGATGATTATGAAATTGATTACAACTTGAATGCACCGTTATTCCCCCTTATTGAATTTAAAGATTAAACATTAATATTTTGGCAATTTAACATAAAAACAGTAGATATTTGATTTTTCATTATACTTAATTTTAAACTCGTTGAACGAATTAATTCCTAGATCATTCGCTATACGAGGAGTTTGACTATTTGGATAATTTCGAAGCTTTCTAGCATTTACTGACAATTAGACGCCAAAAAAAAGATGAAACATTCGTAAATTAATGCGCTATTATGTCGACTGCAGACAGACAACTTATCTGCAGACAGACAAACATCATTCAAAAATAAACAATTCCAACAAAAAAAAAAAATAATCACAATCGCATTGTTTATAAATGTAACATGGTACCTTTGCATTAAATACGCTTTTGTGTTTAATTTCACCTGTTTTTTTTATCGAATAAATTAGATAGAAATCGGTAATAAAAATTTTCAAATTCATGATCTAGTTTCCGATTTTAAGAAAAGTTCAATCTAATAATAAAAAATGAGCTGTTTGCAGAAATTTGAAATTGTGTATTGAATTACCACTCGAACGGATAGAATTACAATTAGTTCATTCATTATTGCACAGGTCATTTACTCGACAAACTAAAATAATTCAGCATAAAAACTTGCATCTCAGAATGATTGACATATATATTTGTTGGTGGTTGGTGGTTGGAAAAAAAATGCACAAGTAACAAACAAAAATCGTGTGAAGCGCATTTGCCATGATTAATAGCGAAACGCTACCAATATATACCATATATACAAATGTGCCGTGTGTGTGGAGGACACTTTGTATAATTAACGGTGAGACACATTAGCTTCCTGTATGGAGGATATGGCAGGGAGGGTGCAGGATGGATTGTGGTAATGGGGTAGTAGACAATCGGACATTGGGAAAATGAGCGTGGTCACGCGCGCCATCACCACCACCAACAACAACAACAAACAATACACATTGACGTAGAAAGAAAGCAGCAGCCACATTATTATCTCTCGTTGACATCATTGTTATTCCAAGACGTAGCCCAGCATCCGTCAGATGAGATACGCATCTTGCTCTCACGTCATTCGTATGCAGGTAGAGCAGCGGCGAGAGTTGATATCTTCTCGCCGCATACAAACAAACATCAACTCAGCATCATCAGCATGTTGTGTGCTGCCACACAAAAGCACACACACACACACACACACACACACAACCATGCGCAAGAAATTAAAACTCAATAATTGAATTATTAAAAACGTTATGCAACATTAATGAAAAATTGGTATATAATTTTCAAATACATAAATTAACATTTGCATGCTTATTAATATGAAAATATTTTTATGGTAACTTGTTGATTGTTTGCCCGATAAAGATTTATATTCATTAATTATTTAATAACAACAATTAACGTTTTATTAATGCTGGTCCTTATCGATGTTCGAAGCGTATTTATCAATACATATAATATTTATTTAACGAGTTGTTGAATAAATATTGTTTTCCATTTTTTGTGCCTGTTATCGTTGTCGTTGTCGTTGTTGTTGCTACTTGCTGTTATTGCTGTTGTTGTTTTTTTTTTGGGTGAAAAGCGACGCTGAGATGGAAGTCAGGGTGGGTCCTGCAGGTGCGGTCGATACCCGCACCAGAGCAAAGTTAAAGCATCGTTCCTGTAACTATAGAAACCGGGGGCGGCCTTTCCATCCCCCCGGCACCTGCCACTCTAATACATATACACGGACACCCTTTTGTGCACCCTTATATACTCGCACTATCATTACCTATTTGTAGATTGATGTTTATTCTTAATTATCTTTTATGCACATTTTCCATTCAAATATCGAAGTCTAATTAGGAAATACATATACCTAGTAACTATACATAATGTAAATGGCTATTGTTGGAAATCGCAATAAAAATTATTATTATTATTATTATTATTATTATACTTATGGTTGGTTATTTAAAATTCGCCAAACAAATGATACGTATATACGTGTATGTATGGGTGTGCGAGTGGTGATATTGTATTTGCACGTTAGCCATTCTTTGATTATTTTTCAAACAAAAATAATTAAAATTCTCTCTCCATCATAAATATTATATTATTGCCTACTTGGTTCGTTTTTTATGCGCAATAAAAGTGAAGTATCATTCAACATAACAAGATCTGTTTCTAATTATATAATGCTAATATGAAACGGTTTTACTCTACTAGATTAGACGCACAATGCGAGGGTAAGAAACGTTAAACCATAATCTAAAATATAAACATCTCAATGTATAAGATAATAATAGATAAATTCTGCATGGTCAGCGTACACAAAAGAAACTGAAACCATTTAATCTCCTAAACGGAAGTCACCTTTGATTTCCGGTAACTAGAGTTCTCCTCGTTGAAGAAGAGAAGAAGAAAAAATTCGAAAACCGGTTACAGGTACAACTTACACTACTACCTACTACCTATATACGTATACAACACCCTAACGAAAAAAAGGGTGTGCATTTTGCGCGTGCTAGAGCGAGATATCCTACAGGATATTGGACCTTTTTACAGAAAAATTGTCGAAGGGGATCAGCGCATTAACATACTAAACCAGTTTAATTTGACTCGTGCGTCTATGAAATGTCAAGAAGGCAAAACTGAAAATATACGCGCCAATATATCATCACGACGCAAATTGCTGCCTGCCGGACGTGGTGGTGAAGAAGTGGAAGCACAGACGAAGAGGAAGAAGAAGAAGTCGTAACGTTTCTCCCGTATACACCGTATACACGGTATAGAATGCCCACAAAAAATATGTGAACAATAACACAGTCACAGTCAGTGGAGGAGAATTCGTTATATTTATCGATTTTTCATTGTTGCTTTTGTCTTACGCGCCCATATGTGATCGAATGATTCGGCGGAGAAATGATACCTGCAATGAGTAAATGAATAGGTGAAGCAGTAAACTGGTCATTATCGTTATTATGTGGACAGATCGCGTCACAGCTGTTGGATCATCTGCTCACGCAACATCCCCAAGTGCTGAGCTGCGCTCATCACTGAACAGAACGACCTGTCCTTCTAATCAGCTGATCGCCAACATCTGCCCAATAAAATCGACTTATTTCATATAAATAACGATTGATGAAAAATGCATTATGCAGGTGATTCACATAACATTTAACGTACTCGTACTTACATATTGTACAAGTACATACAATACATACGTAAATTGGGTATTGATTACGCACTTTTTACACTCAGTATGACGCTATCTCTGCATTATTTGCATACTAGTTCGTGCGATAGAAAATAAATGCAGTTTGAGCGCATTTCGTATTGAAGTGTTAAAGCATTGAAGCATTGAAGGAATTCGAACAGATTTCGGAGTGAAGTTTCGTATCTGCTGATGGTCGCAGATTAGTCAATTGCTTGATTATGCAAACTATTTTTTTTTCTATTCGAGCATGGACATGCGTCGTTCGGATGTTGCAACGGCCACGCACGCATTTCCTACAAGCGGAATCAATTTCTGCTTACGCCTTCACTTGCGAGTACATTCACACATTTTTTGAAATTGATTAGTCGTTAAGGTCACAAAAAATTATATTTGCCTTGTCCATTCATATACACACATACACACATGCTCACATACTTACATACACACATAGATGCATAGATGCATAAAGAGACGAAAATGTGTAATAATAAATCATCATTAGCGCGCCCAGCATCTGTCTGTTGTGGACCGTGTGACCAAAGGGTATCTTCCCAACTACCATATAAAAAGATGAAAATGAAAAAGAAACCCTTCCTTCTTCCTGGATCTATTCATCTCATTGTTTCGTCTAAACGTCCGTCTTGCGCGCTATCCCTTGGTCATGTAGCCTCCTACCTGGCACCGAACGAGAACAGGTATTTGGCACCAGGAAGAATCGCATTTTTATCTTGACTGAATGGGTCTCCCATTTTATTCCATGCATAATTATATTATAATGCTAAACAAACACATAAATATGATGCTGAAACTGTTTATCTAACTCATTGTGTTACAGACAGTGAGATGATTAAATGCTGTCATTAGTTATGCGACGCTATAGAATGCTAATGGAGATCTTTTTACTAAATGGCAAATGATATTTGAGAGTAACTGAACAAACAACAGATGAAAAAATTGAGCGGCGAGAAAAAAATGGTTAGACACTTAATAATAGACTATTAAGATTGCGATATTTCATTACGCATTGTAACACAACACGAGAAGAGATTGATATTAATTTTATCTGCTCCATTATACAATACTATTATATACAAGTATACAGTATACGTATACCCGACTCAAATCATTTATCTTGCATAATTGCGCCGATTGCGCGACTCGCAAATCTGTTGCTAACCAAACAGCAATCAACTGAAAAATTCGCTTTTTGTTTTGTTTTGTTTTGTTACGTTTTTTTTTTTTCATTTCTAATCAACAATCGTTTCGTACAAAATGACATTTAATAAGTGTGCATGGTTTAATTGCATTTTTTATTATTCCACCTTTGTGTTTTTTAAAGCAATAATTCACATATAAATTATAATTTTACGACCAGCATTTACTATAGGTTATTAGCCCTATTTGTGCATTAAAATATTTCCCTTTTTTTCTTCTGTTAGAAACTTTGATTAATATTTGAGGTTTTCTACTAATCAACATAAACATAAATCAATAATTGTTTTATTTTCATTTTATTATTGTTAATAAATTTGCTTAATTTTTTTGTTGCAATTTTTAAATTACGAATCAGTCATTTTACCAACTGTTGT
The DNA here is from genome assembly GCA_030264715.1 of Adinopsis sp. GC000173. Lineage (NCBI taxonomy): Eukaryota > Metazoa > Arthropoda > Insecta > Coleoptera > Staphylinidae > Adinopsis > Adinopsis sp. GC000173. The sequence continues at coordinate 26,739 of JARJDW010009915.1, forward strand.
TAATGTATTTGTGAGAGGAAAAACTGTTTAAAGGCTCATGCAATTTCTAGTTTGAAACTTTTATAATTTACAATTTTGCATTTTTGTCTGCTCAATTAAATCAATAATTTCATCAACTAATGTTACAATTCTATTGTAAAACTTGAAATTTTATTTATTATCTAAATCAATAGGAAAACAAAACCAACACATTTTATTATTACTTCATCATGTCTTAGTAGTTTTCTACGTAAAACTTTAAACAAAATTAGAAAGATAAATATTATTTTTTACATTTTGTAAACTGCAATCAATTTTGATTTGGATGTCAAAATATATTTTTTTTTAGATTTATAGGATCAACGAGGGGGACATCAAAAAAGTTTTAATCCTTATTCATATTCACGGGTGAAAAAAAAATGACAAAAAGAATAAAACTTGTAATATTTTTACTTCCAGAATTATCTATTCATATTTATCGATTTCTCAATAAGCCTGATTTTGCACATTCGTGGTTGTGGTAAAAGAAAGACATTATAAAATGGAAACAACAAATAGAATATCTACCTGCACGTTAGTAAAGCGGAATTGGATTAAAATAGGCGCAAAATATCTTAAATAGTTATTGAACCAAATTTTTTGAAAATGCAATATAATTTAATCTGTACCAGATCATGCCATTGTACCTAGAATTAAATAGGTAATTGCATTGGAATGAAAATGAACCCTTTACCTTTAAGTTGCGAATCACTGGCTAGTAGCTTCTATTAACACTTAGAAAGTTTGATATAAAAGAGTACTCACGTATCGGAGTAATTTTAATATTTGAGCGCTGTTATTGATGAACGCGCTAATAAATAAATCGAATATTGGATAATAATTCATTTCATGTTGGTAAATTAGTAATGGCAAGTCGTTATTATAAAACGCCCATCAAACGCCAATCATTTGGTCAATAATTAAAACGAATCAAAACTGATTTTAAAAGATCCTGGAAATAGAACAACGCGAAGCATTGCATTATTTATTCACACACATGGACGGACGTAATTTCATCATAACATAACGAATATATGTGTAGCAAGTCGTGCACGTTTCGTCGGGTTGTTGGGTTGTTGGGTTGGAAGTGCATCAAAAAGCTTTTAATTGCGATGAGCGAATGAACGAATGAACGTATCAACGAACGTATTGTAGAAATGAAAGAACGACGGGGCAGATAGGCAATGCGAACGCAATATATTATTGAAAGCTGACATTTCAGGTGTACCCACATAATATGCATTAAGATAGAAGCAAGTTGTTGTTGCCGGATGTCCTCTCGTCGGAGAACGGAAGTGACTTAGTGCTCGGCCATGTAGTGGAAAGATGCAGGCTTACATATCAGCAATTAGAGCTTGGAATTGTACTTCACCCTTTTTCTTGTCATGCGTCGCTGGTACTCGTCATCATGCTAATCGTTTCTATCTCAACTAAACGAAACAATGAACTCATAGCTGCTGCCACATTATGGCGAAGGAGTTGTAGTTGGAGTTGTAGTTGGAGGAGGAAGAGGAGGAGGTGAAATGGTGGAAAAGGAAAAACGAAGAAGAAGAAGAAGAAGAAAAAAGAAATAAAAAACACCTTGTACATACGTGCGTTTTGCATAAATTAGACGCCCGCATAAATAATAAGGACTGTTCATTCCATCATTTATTTATCTGCAGCAATGAGAATTTTAATTGTCGGTTTCGTGCAACGGACACACAAAAAGCGTGCTGCCGCGTAATTGATTTTCAGATTGAATAGGACGAAATGCTAATGAGGACGATTCGTTTGCGCGACGTCGTATTGTGTGTGTATTTTGTAAGAATGCTATCAATGTAATGTGTTTTCTCTGTTTCTGTTTTTTTGAGCAATTAACTTGTCATCGTCGTTCGTCGTTGTTGTTGTTTTTGTTGCGGTTTATGTAAGATGTCTCTTTGCAGATAAATCACAACAAATGAGAGATAATTGTATGATTTGACAAAGCATTTCAATTCAATGAAATGTCATCACTTTTTTAGCGATAAAAAAATACAATGCTTTGGCTATTCAACTTTTTGTTTAATCAAACTTTGTCAAAACTCATAGACTAAATACAAACAACGTTGTTTAGAGGTTGAAATTGCAATAACATTTTAAATTGTTTCAAAATTAGAAAAAAGATATTCATTATTGCATGCTGTAACTATTGACTTTTTTCGTTTGTTTTCAATTTCAGTATGAATTTCTAAAATCCAATTTAAACTAAGTTTAAAGCAAATGTTGCAAACATTTTATATTTTACAATTATTAATGCTACTAGAACACAAAAATTATGGTATTTTTGAATATAAAACGGAACGTTTTAAGTCAGTGGTTAACCTAAATTAACCAATCATTCTTACAAATTCCACCCTAATCTTAGAGAATTTTTAAAGGTAAAACTACTGATAATAAATCATATATCAATGATAAAAAATAAAGCGGCGGAATAAAAATGAAATTTGAATGATATTTTAATTAATAGTTGAGAAACTTGTAATTAAACCATATCTTAAAAGCTTCTATAAAAAAAGTGACTGAAATTAGTCAATTTAGAATGGAGTTGCTATATTTCCTATTAAAATTTGCAAAACAGTAAATGCATTTAAATCCTCTCATCCAATAATTAAAGTTAACTGTAGAATGCAATTTGGTGCTGGCACAAAGTATCTATACAAGTACAAAGCTTACTGAAACGTGTTTGGTCGAGTTGCAACTAGCAGTACACTGAAACAGTTGCAAGCTTTTTGACGTGTAATCAATTACCTCAAATTGCATTCTAATATGTGGCATTTTCCATAAAATGCATGACATTTACCATCAGCAGCACCGACGAATTTTTCACAATAATCATAAATTTATCAAGCAGCTCCGTTACGCAATTGCAATTAGTTGAACTTTAATTCGCTGTGAATTACCTAAGCAAAAAAAAATAATGTAATACGATGTGTTTTTTTATTCATTTTTCGTTCATTGTTGGTGCGGATGCAATTTATTATCGCGCTAATATAGGCCGCGGTTAAATTAGTGCAGCGCGCGCTCCCCAGATGATGATGTGTTTGCGCTTTTAATATCGGTTGGGCGCGTGCCCCCGAAAATGTCAGTGTAAATGTCACACAGCCTCCCCTCGTGATGTTTCATCTCGTATTACGTTCATTTAGAAATTGACCCGTGGGACTAGTAAATATCACACAACCTTTTTTTCATCAAGCGCCGCGCGCTATACTCCTCGTATATACGAGTACGACGACGGTATAAAAACGCAAGAATGTGTGTTAGCTAATTAATTATCTTTTCGTACAATATATATGCGCGCTGATCTTATCCATCTAAAGTAAGGTAAAGTAAAGTAAAGCAAAGTAAAGCGTATTTCTAATATTATTCATTACTATTAATTATTTATTAATGTGCTAACTTAAACAAGTTATTATTAAATAATGATGGAATGATTAATAATGTAACATTTTAATATAAAAATGAGAAAAGAAAGAATAAGAAATGGTGTGTTGTCTTAGACGTGCGTGCATCAAGCAATTGAAACAATTAACGAAGATAAAACTTTAATGTAATCAATTATCATAAAAAAGAGCGTACGTATAGCCAACAATGAGCAAAGAGAAAAAAAAAGTAAAAAGCAGAGATTTTTATTTCTATTTATATATTTAATTTAATCTAATGATCATTTTTATTGTCTGTTTCGTGTAAATAGTATAAAAACCGTTTCAAAGAATAAATAAATTGTGCGGTTTGGTCCAGCGATGCGAAAAACGAAATATCTATAATCAATTAGTGCTGCCAACTGTAAAAGAAACAAACGCATATATGTAACTCGCCATTCTCCGCTCGTCTATATGGATAACTTGAATTTCTTCTCGTGTGTCAAAGTAGAACAACGCACATAATAATTATATTTATTAGAGAAACATTCTACATGTGTGTACATATAATAGATAGATACACAACTTGAATGTGAAACTTTCAAAAAATATACAATATTATACATACATATAATATTGTACTTAACATAAGTAACTATATTTTTGTTATAATGCGCTGTTTACACTAAAACGAATTACAACATGTTTATTATTATTATTATTATTATATATTACCAAGCTAGACCAATTTTCATTTGATATGTAAATGACGATTGTTGTTGATTAGAAAGTAATTTCTCCATTTTTATTGCATTTTGCTGAACTGAAGTGAAGAAGAAGAAGAAACTGCAACGAACGATTATATTATTACAATATATGGTAAAGAAATACGGCGTGTACACATAATAATGATATAAAATTCTAATAGTGGATGTTAACATTGCTTTGAGCAAAATTAAATAAGCTGAGCGTGTATTCTACAATTATGCATAAAATGCGCTTTTATTTGTTAAAAGCTTTACGCCATTAGTGAGGATGTTGGTATTTATTTAAATTTTATTTTTATATTCGCTATCTGATAAAGTATATTGTTGGAAAAAAAATTGTCTATTTTATAGTGTCTCATTTGAAAATATTGAAAATTTTAATGCATCCATTTGAAATGTTTGTATGGACATATAGGTAAATAGGATTCTTAATTATTATAAAGCTTACACTTTGGCTAAAAATATAATCGAACTAGAATTACCATGTGTTTCGAATTTCAGATTTTCAGTAACCTTTCTGGATATTATTATAAAATTACAAATGCTACTATAGAATTAAATGAAGAAATCAATGCTAATTGGTGATATTTAATTATTTATAATTCTTGAAACAGATAAAAATGAATAAGGTAGCATTTTAAAATAAAAAAAACTTTATCAGACTTTATCGTTTTGTTTAATTAATAATTAATGTGTGAAGTAACTCATAAAACATATGATATATTTTTAGTAAAACTGATAAATCCATCTATTAATATAGTTAGTAATTCAATATTATTGAATAAATTGAATTACATCAACAGTAACATATTGTGTAACTTTCAGGATCATCGCGTTGCTGTTGTCGCGAAGTCGGTCAAGTTTCCCCCTTACAGTACCTACTACAACCTAACCCGAAAACATGCATATTAATCCACAAATATGCTCGATTGTGCATTCAATCAACTTATTATTATAGTTTGAGGGGGGTAAGCTCCACTAATCTGTCGCGTAAAAGCACTATGCGAATCCATTTCATGCTATAATCCAAATAAATGAACCGATCATGATCAGGCAAAACGAAATTTTTGTTAGTTAGATAGATAGGTATAGGTATATGTTTATTTAAGGTAATTGATTTACACTCAATTATAAAAAGCGCGCGCTAATATTGTTACATGCTCGAATAATAATCCACCAGCAAATAGCAATGTGCATTTCAATTAAAATTAATGTTGCTTGCCGATCTTCGAAATTTCTCCGCGCGCGCGCGAGCGCATTAATTACACGCGTTTTGAAATAAATATCCACAATTTTCATAAATAATCATAATAATAATAATAATAATAATAATAATGAAAATAAAAACGCATTAAAAACTTATCAAAACGTGAACATCACCATTTAGAGAGCGAAATGGCTGTAGGTAGGAAATGTTGGAAACACCACACCATCGTCCCCCTCACATCTCCTCACATCCCCTCGTCCACCGCGTACCTACGTTGGTGTATTGTTGGCGCTGATACATACATGAGTAATAAAAAAAAATGTAAGTGCATGACATAGAAAATAAAAAGCGTGCGTGATGATTATTGCATATGTCCAGAGGGGTTGCACCTTGCACCAACGCAGCGAAACGCGGGAAACGAAAAACTATAGACGGTTGGTGTCACTGGACCGGAACCACCCTATACAACACTATACACATTACACAGTATACACAACAACATGTAAAACACATTGCGCGTATTTCTCATAACAATAACGAAAATAAAAATCATATTAATACACCGGAATAGCGCTGACAAATTGATTTACCTATTGTACAATACCATAATATAATATAATGCATTTGATAAATTTATGTTGTGATGATTGAAGAACGTGCGACTGAGGTAAACCTTACGATATACGTTATACGTTATATTCGATATTTCAGTTTATTTAGTGCATTATGTGAGAATTGTGATCTGCATTTTATGGTCCATTTCAGATTAGATATTTCTTTCCATTAATATGAAATCTTAATCAAACGATACAGTTACGCGCGTTTACTGTATTAAGTGGCAATTTAGTTGTTATTTATGTGGCTTATGATTTTCTATGTTTATTTTTATAAGAATTCGCCTCTTTTAATTAGTTTGTTGGTACAACCAACGAAAAGTCATGTTCAACGTTAAAATAATTAGAATTTTGATCAAAATACAATTAATTATAACACGAAAAATGGTTATCATTCGCGCTCATCGAAAAATTAAATAGCACAAATTTAAAAACAGCTTAATTTTAGTATAAAATATTTAAGATAGCGCATTAATTAGTACGTGGAGTAGATTTATGCATTATTTACGTTAGTTTTGTAGATAAAATCGTCATAATATGATAGAACATATATTATTTATGAGCGTTATTCTAAACTTGAGCGTTAATTTGATCTTCTACGATAAGGAAAAAAAATTGCTATCTACTCTATCTAGTGTACAATACAGTGAAACGAGCGTCTCCTTTATGTTAAATAGTCAATCGTATACTAGTATTATCATATAAAAGAGTAAGTTGTAAGTTGGGAGTAAAACGGGATCTATTAGTAAACATTTTGGTGCGCGCTTAAAGGAAAAGTTGAGTTAATTGGAAATTCATGCAGTGTTCTGATCACAAAAACGAAAGATGAGAAATTCTAGCGAACACGGACGTGCATACGAATTATAAAAGAAGATAGTTTGATGGCCTTTTGTGTATGAAATCCACCTCCTCCTCCCTATCAAATATTCAATACGAAGCCTCACTTGCTTGCATTACTACGTATGTATATAATAATAAAGAGACGGATACAAGATGAGTGCGTCTTTTTCAAAATGATGGACAATGACCTTTCTTTCCCTCTTGATTCACTTGCGACAATGACAACATTTTCACAGCGCACGATCGTGTCGTCGTCGTCCTCATCGTCGTCGTCGGCGGTGGAATCACCCAAACACCCAAACATCCAAACTTTTTCCATTAGCCTCCATTATGAAAATTTTTCAATTCGCCATCAAAATAACAGTTGAAAAATTGATGTGTTTTACTTGACAAGTTTTCTGTTTGCCTGCCTCTGCCGTGTTATTACACTTTAATATACTTTTAAAAACACAAAATAATAAAGTTCCTATTTACACTCTTCATTGTTCAGCGTAAGAAAGTTATTATTATAACCAAGATTCAATTTATTGTTATGTAAGCATCTTTACATTGTTATTTACTTGTTATCTTATGTTTATAATGATTATATTGTTTAAGAAAACAAGCTGTAATTTGCTTTTAATTTTAAATTCCACGTATTTTGTCTTCTATTTATACTAAATTATAATTTATAATCTAAGCGGACATCAATTGTAATTAGCTAAAAGATTTGCTTCACCACCACCAACCAACCAAGTCTTTTTTTAACTTGAATTTATTTAAACTTTGGACTTAATAAAAAATATTAGGTAATTTATTTATTTTGCATTATAATAGTTTTTTTTTAAATACTTGCGTATTTAACATCAATGAATTGTATACTCATTTTATGCTGTTAAATTACGTCTTTTGCTCCACATTTTCATCCAATGTTCAGTCCTCACTTGAGGATTTTTGGCAGTAGTATTCAAAATTTACATATTGCGCGTGTTGATTTTATATGATTTGGCCCTTAAAATTACTGTTGCAAAAACAAACAAAACGCAACGAGCACAAAACAATAAAGTAATATTTCTTCTTAATTTAAAGTTATAAGTTAATTTAATTAAATTAACCTTGAAATTTATTTTTTTAAATTTGCCAATATTTTATTTCTTTTCAACCTTGCTGAATTGTGTATGAAACGTCACAAAATGAGGAACAATATTTAAAAAAAACAGTAAATTGGTGGGCTAACTTAGTATTAGGATTGAAGTTTTTGAATAGATTTAGGAATGTTGCAGAATTGCGCGAACCGTATAAATTATTGCAAATGCGTGTTGCTGGATCAGTGATTTTTGTGCGGTGAAAAAATTGCAGGTCATTGTAAATGTAAGTTAATATGCTGATTGAGTGGGATCGTGTTACCGGATGCTGTTCAATAAATGGTATATATAGTATAAAATTTTCGACTTATGCACTTTCTGATCGCAATGAAAACGTAGGTATTGCCAATATCAGCAGTTATTACATGGGTGTAGTTAAAATGCAACTTGTTGATTTGAATTACGTCGACGCCGTCAATATATATTTATACCTATATCGGTGCGATGAATAATTTCTTCGGGCGCACGGGCGCCGATCCGCGTTTTGAAATAGTAATGGAAAACAATCCGTAATGAAAGCCATTTTTATTTTTATTTTATTTTTTTCGTAGATTAGATTCCAATAAATGTGTATTTACTCCACTTTATATTATCAACCATGTTTGATCTCCATTTATTGACGATATCAGTACTTAATTAAATATTCAACACATGCATGACATGTTTAATAATAAATCGCCCCCTTTTTTTCAATTCATTTGGCTTCGCTTGACGATTTCCTATATACACCAAACCGTTATCATTTTTCAAGAATAAGTGTTATTTATGTATGAACAGCATTCTATTAATTTCTTTTTATTTAAAATTATAATATATATAAAATTAAATGTTCTACTCTTTTTTCGTCTGATAAGAAATTTCTAAGTGTTATATTTTAGAATTTTTTTAATATCCATAAAAACTGAAAACCCCCTGATGAAAACGTTTAATTTATATAAAAATAAACAAGCGCCCGACGATTATAAAAACACTTTGTCGCCAAATAAAACGCTCTTGACTAAAACTAAATTGTCACAGCCATGAAAATGATCTCAACGACTAAACAAATAATAAGTGAAAACAGGAACAATACTGAAAATAAGCACAATCCAATTTGTACTATAGAAACTGCTGAAAAAACATACGACAGCTAAAATAGTCAACGATTCTACAACAGAACGCAAAAAGCACGGAAAACTCCTGTGATTTATTAATCCACTGTAATTGTATATTAGTTAGTAAGTGAATATGTATGGAGAGACATGAAATGATATAATATTTCATTTTACGAGATGCTTAAATAATTGAGCACGTTTGGTTCGAGTGTGAGACGTTAATTTGAAGCAACACTCACACATTACTCGATCTAGAAGCTAGAGCTAAACAATAAACGTGTAATCGTCTGGCTGCAGAGAATTATGTTGTTACCGGCACATACTAATTTGAAAATGTTTGATTAGTATTGTTAAATTGTTGAATTAGATGAAAAGGAAGCAGACGGACGCAGAGGTAGAAAAAAGTGAACAATAATGACGATTTGTATAATTAAGTACCATGTCTGTGATGTATATTTTGGCCGATCCCACGGTGTATCCGTTTGTCTTGGACGGCCGAGGAGATGACTTCCTGTGCGGCCCCGAGGCATTCTCGCTCGCTCGCTTGCTCTGTGTGCTCGGTCTTTTTCCGAGCGCGCGCTCGGTGGTGCAGGTGATGCGAGGGGCGCGCGAGCGAGCGATCGTCGCTGCTGCGTCGGGGAAATGAAACGGGGCGCGCTCCCCATGACACACCTGAGCTATCCCGATGTCCGTTAGACATCACTTCCTTACACATGACTTCCGATCTTTAAAAGTCTTCTATCAATGTGTAGTAATACACCTATAGAAATTGATGATAATGTAACATGCTGATGAGACGTATGAGGATGTGTCTTTCATACAGGAAATACTAATTTGGTATTGAATTCTTCGAATAAATTATTTGATTTTAGAGACGCCTTTATTGGATATTGATGAGCACTACATATGTAATCATTGCTAATTTTCTATTATAATACACGTACAATTATTCAAAAGACTTTCGGTGATGTCAATTCATATTTAAAAGAAATTATACCTATTATAATTATTTGTTGCTTAATTATCTATTTATAACACTATTCTAGTCACTGGTAGCTAAACTTAATTTGGATTCGCTGTATCTATGAGTATTGTTAAGTTGATTTAAAAAGTATTAATACATAATAGATAATTTAACCTGATTTTTATCAATTTTATTTGCAATAAGATGGAAAGCAGCCAGTTGGAAAGATCATTTTGGAAAATTATTCCTTTGATTGGGCTAGAGTAAAGGTGCCGTTCCAAATTAATACCTTACAATTTATTCAGCAAAATATACTCATTTCCATCCCATTCATCAATCAACAACATTGAACGTCATCTAAAACCATCTGAAAGTGGACTTGAACCACTTTCAAAATAAACAGTCCAAATTTGGAATGTTAAGGAAGAAGGCACGTGCTCGCGCTTCAACGATTAGAAACACAGAATGGAATTTTGTTTTAAAACGAACTGACTATAAAATTACCTTACGTATATTATAAAATATATATTTTAACTCGCGCTGGGAAAATATGTAAAACATATATCATAATTATACCTAAACAGGGGTCTGGCTTCAAATAAATTAAAACTTAATACGGCACTGTTTGTACTTAGATCCATTTCCTAACTCATTTAAGATTTAATTAAAATTTAATGGCTTTCATTTTAATTGCATTGCGAGTCTAACAAAGTGTTACCATAAAACAATATAATATTATTTATATTATTTTTTTTCAGTATAATTAGCCGTCCATTATTCACTTAATAATTCAGAAAACGTGTCTTGCTTTACTTTTACAAATTGCATATATACTATTGTAGCTAGTATATTTATATTCTGTGACAAAAATCATTTCTTTTAATATGTAAACACATCATTATCCGTCAATTTAGCGTTCGCATCGAACGTGTCGACCGTTAAACCGCTAATTTTTCACGAACAAAATGTTGGGATGATTGAAATTATATGTTACAATTATACAGTCGCCATCAGTCATATTTTCGTCGTCGTGTAATTTTTCGCTCTGATGTGATAGCGTCGGTGTGACCTGTATGTGTGTGTGGTTGTTGTTGTTGTTGTAAATGCGGCGTGCGGCTGGCTGATCAATATGCAGAGGCCCCCGGGAGAGATCGACCGGAGTGTGGAGTGTAATGTGTGGACGACGTGCAGGTATCTACACGGACCTCTCCCATTTTCACGCACACCTCCATACTGGTCAACCTGCACACACGACACAATAACTCATAAAATTTCTTCTTCGCTACATATACATGCCCATTTCTGTACTAATTCCCAAATATTTGTAACGCATATTGAAACGATATTGTACAATGAGAAACGATAAACAAGCATTTTAGTATTTTTCAATATTCTCTTGTGAGAGAAAACAAATTTTTATTTCTTAAAAAAAGATATAAAGGTAAATAGATCTATGTAGGTATCTACAAAAATATTACTGTTTTGTTTGACAAATTTTCAAATGTTTCAGTAACTGTAATCTACTATAATTGTTAAATGTTCTGGCGCCACTTATCTCATAGTAAAATGTAAATTGTTTAAAATTCTTTGCTAATCTAGAGCGATTTTATTTTTCGGAATGTACTCTTATTTTCAAATAGAATTTGAAATCTCCAAACGTAAATCAGAAAATGAATTAATTTTATTCCAATTGTCAAAGTACTATAAATCAATATCTCTAAATATACTCAAAATCATAAAAATGTTCTACTTGACAAGTTTTCAAAATTTTGCATAATATAAATGTCCTAGCGCCACTCATTTTTACAGCAAAAGGAATAATTAATAGTTACTTTCTTTTAGCGTATTTGCTTCTTACTAGGCTTGAAAAATCATTTTAAAAATAATTTGGAAATTTCAATTAACAATAAAGTAGAACATAAAATCTCTAAATTCAAATTACAAAATGATAATTGATTGTTTAACTTTTTTTGTTATCGAAAAAATCAATAAAAATTGTCTCTGATTTGTGACATTGCATTCTTCATAAATCACCCAACATTTATGAAATTAGAGTGCTCCTGAAATGAAAAGGGGGCGTTCACGAATTACAAAAAAGGGGCAGAGATGTAGACAGGTTAAAAACGATTGATATACAACTATTAAGTAAATTGCTGAAAAATGTCATAATTTCAAATCATCGTCTTGTTTCGTTAAATTATTTCGTAATTGATGTAATTAGTTGATAATGTTTTAGCATCAACGTAAAAATGATGAATTTTCCACTGTGTTATACATGAATTTAATGAGATTATTTACTCTGTCATTTATTAAAAAGAATGGCCACTTAAATTCTTCCCATGTTTAATTAAAATTACGACACAATTCCAACATACGAAAAACTAAACTTATTTAAATCTTGGCCATGTTTTACAGAGCAAATAGACAACAAATAGTCTTTACCTAATTACTACTAACTAAATAATAATAATAATAATAATAATACCAAGTTTAAAATGGTTAAAAATCATAAATCATTAAATGTTTACTTTGTAACAATCTTGAGTGCAAGTACATACATACAAAGCAATTACCAGTGTAGACAATTAAATTAATTTTTATGGCGAATATTATTTATAATGCGCAATAAAAAGCAAGCTGTTGAAAAATAAAAAAAGAAAAAAATCGGGAGAATGAAAGAAAGTGTCATGCGATTAATAGTATTGAGGCGTTTGATTGAGCGATCGTTCGGCGGCGCGGTGCGGTGTTGTTGATGGTGTGCCGGTGTGCCGTGTGTGGTGTAGGTAGGTAGGTAGGTAGCATTGTCCAGCAGCAGCGCGTAAGCATTTGAATGCGCTGAATTGTTCTCTATAGAGACACAATTGAGGACTGCATTAGCATGCACACGACGCCATCGAAAACTCCTTAGAGAGACTACTTTATGTATGTACGTATGTGAGGATACTTCTCCGTTACATTCCTATCCGGCTAACAAAAACAATTTTGGAGATGTGCCAATTGTGCGCATCTTCACCTGCACGGCATTATTAATTTTTTACTTTCGGACAATGCCATCTCATCATCGCTCCTTATGTTTTTTTGCTCTTTTTTGGGTGTTTTCGGATGCGCGTTAATTCGCAAAAATTTTAATCACACTTGTACGGCTATAATGAAGAGGATGCATAGTGTAGATTACGACGACGCGGTTTCCGGTGCACGGCGCGAGATGAGTTTGAATAAGAAACAAGATCCGACATAGTCCAGTACACTCACTAATTAACTCTCATATATAAAGGTATATATACATATATATATAAATATAAAGTTTTTTTAATCAAGAGCAGAGCGCAGGGATAAGCAATTATGAGCCATACACGTACGAGAGATGCGCTCTGCTCTTCTTCTAAATCTACATAATCATCCAAGTCTGAAGGATCGCGTCCGTCTGGGTCAACAACAACAACAATATATACATCCATCCATCTACCTTTATGCACAATAAAATCTAATCTATTAGTACGTAGCAACAAGCAACGTAAAGGCAGGCTGCCCATTTAGAATATTATGATGAAATTCAACTTCCTGACGAGCGAGTCACATAAAACGTTACCTACTCGTTGATGTTAATAATAAATATCTGAATCCTCATTTTTACGCGCTAAACGTGTAATGTCTTTAAATGACAGAAAGCAACACCGTCGTCGTATATCTATTAACTATTGTGTGAGAATGTACAGTTACAATAAGCGTTCGTGAACGTTTTTAACAAACACAATTTTTATTTGTCGAGTTCGAGGAAGTGGCAGAAGTGTGCATGTATGTACCAAATATTTAACGTTATCAGATCCATAACGCTTTTTAATACCCGATTATAAGGTATAACTGTACGCTTTTCTAAAATTTTTATAATTAGCGCGTGCGGTTTCATTAAAATTCATCACGCTGTATACACCATCCTACGTATTCTCAATAGATAATTAATAAGATTAACACTTTTTACCAATTTTATTCATCTTTTCAGCTTTAATTTTTTAAATTAATATTATTCTGTAAAAAATTGTTTCAGAATTTTTAGCGACCAACTTACTATTGTTCTTTCTACATGTTTCTTAAACTGAAAACTCTTAAAAATACCTGAAAAAAGCAATAAAGAAAATCACAATCATAATTTTGGGCCACGCAATGAAAAATCCATCAAAAATTGAATGTTTAGGAATCGTGGAGAGAGTATAAAAGTGAGGTGAGCGCGAAAAATGAATCGAGAATAAAAATAATTAAAAATGATTGAAAATGTGTAAAAAGTGAATAGCAATTTGATATTATTATCAAACTATAAATATGCGGAGTCGACATTACGTAAATAATTAACGTCAGGCCACCAAGATATAAAACGATAATGCTGATATTTATGACAGTTGGACTAAGCAAATCTAATAAGCATATAAATTCATTTTAATATACATATAATTAAATTAATTAATCATTAATTCTATAATTTAATAGCATTTTACTGAATTGTTTAGATTAGGAATAAAATTAGTTACATGCGGTTTCACAACTATAAATTTGCCACTGTTATACTATATGCATACACACTTAGGTACTTACTTACGTAAAAGCACATATGATATATGAATGTTATATTTTAATGAATAACGATAAATTTCAAGTTAGTTAGTTAGTTGTTGCCTACCACACCATTTAAATTCGCACGTGTGCGCAAAATTAGTGGCCGATAAATCGATTAAAATACGACAGCATATGCGATATAGGCACGAAAATGAAAATGAAAAAAAAACAGCAAAAAGGCATCGTCGTTCTAAGTGGATTAATTTAAATAAAGAAAACGCCCGACGTGTAATACAGTAAATAACAATAAAGCCGCATATAATTAGTACATAATAACATTTAAAAAATAAAGCATATTTTAAATATATAATTGGCCGCTTCTCTATCTATTTCAATTAATTACTATAGTAAATTGTTCGCAAACAACAACATGCGGTTTAATTACAAATTGTACGCGCTGCAAAAAATAAAATAGTGCAGCAATTAAGTGAGTTAAATGGGCATAGTTGATGTAATAATAATAAAAGCAGAATTTAATCAAACGTGAATAATACGCGCTGTTTTTTTGATTTTTCCTCTGCTGAAAATGAAAAAATATTGGGAAAATTCTGAACTTTAGAATTTTACATCTTTCAAATTTAGTATTTCGATATTTTTATGCATTTTTCAATAATTAATACACTTGCAAGATTCACAAGTTTGAATGTAGTTCTGATGATTACTGCATAAGTCGAAATATATATTAACTACATTCTAACTTCTAATATTTGTGAATCTTCCAAGTGTATTAGTAACATCATAAACTTTATATTCTGCAAAATTGAAAAAATAGACGCATTAAACTATTTATCAAAATTTTCAAATATAAATTCTACGTCCTATGACGAACTGTATAGTAATCAATGTTTATTTTCATAGTTTTTCAAACGAATTTTCTCATTTTCATACTATTTCTAATTAGATTTTACTACAACTTGTTGGAACAGGTATTGATAGTTAGAAAAATTTCATGAAAATAAAACACAATCTATATCTCTTACCAATTTTCTCTCAAAGTGGTCAAATTACTAAAATTAATTATAGTAGACTATTGCTGATCCATATTTATATTCAGTACAACTTAAAAAAATGTAAAAAATTAAAAATGATTTTCCACGCCTGTAGTATAATCAATATAATAACTATGCGCACTTTCAATCGTCATCGCACACAATAAATGATTATTACATAAATCGTCTGAGTCACATATTCATCTCATCTCGCAGGCTGTAATTACATATGACATTAAGATGCAAAATCATTGCATATATATACGAAAAAGAAAAAAAAATAAGTCAAGGTAGCGTGGTCATTGTTAGGATCTATGTAGCAGTGAGTCATGGATTCGCGTGAATCGGTTACTCACAATCATTATTATTTGCAGGGAGGGTTGCATATTAAATAAACAATTTTGGTGAGCGCGTAATAAAAACCAATGAATAATGCACCACGATTGTTTATAAACGCGCGCAGATATTTTCGGTGAAATTAAACTTTCCTCAATATATATATGTTTCGTTTCAATTACATAAGGTAAAAATTCTATTTTTGTTTTGATTTATTTGTTTATTTACTTGTTCTGCTTTGAAGCTTTTCTTTTGCATTTAATTTTTTTTTAAATTACGAGTAGGTATACATTTTTAATTATTGATTATAGTTTTGTAGTAATAGAATCATCTCAAAGATTATACCAATGTAATTGATTCCGAAAATAAAACGATTTTTTAGATTAGAAAAACAAAAGAGGTAATTAATCATTATTTAACAAAAATTTAACACGTTTATTAGGCTGCAACAAAATATTTACGATTAATCTACGAAATCTTCGATTGAATAAGCGTTTTTTTTATGTTCCACAAACGTATTCGTTCGATGTTGTAGGTATGTACTTTCTAAAATAAAAATTATAACTTAATTATGAGGCGCTTAATTCTGATTTTATACATGTGTGTGCATCGTGTTGTAGCTTTCCTAAATTTGATAGATTCATATGAAATCCCGTGCGCCACATCATCGCCAATAGCTCGTGATCACCATACACAAACAATAACAACACAACACAAGCATTTATCTAATTGCGTCGACGTTTTCGAACGAGCATCTGCATGACTCACCGTAATCGTTCGAGATAACTTTGTTGTCATATTAAATAAACAATTTTAACTGATGTAATTTGGTATTGTTACACGAATAATGCCAATTCGATTACGCTGGATCGGCTTTCTAATGCGATAATTAAGAAATAAACCATTGGCGAATCTCGATTTCGTTGAAAAACCACATTACACGCTTAGTAACATTTTTTTTTTGTTTCGTTTAATTCTTGTTCGAATCTTTTAATAGCTTTTAATTATGCACTAATTATCAATATAACGAAAATAAAAAAAAAGAAGTAAAGCGTAATTCGTAATTCGTACGCAATTTCTAAAATAAAAAACTCCATCGAATATGATGGAGATATGTACGTAAGAATAAATAAAATGTAGGTAGACCATAAAATCGTATAAATTTCACGAATTATAAAAAAATAACAACATCATGAAAGTTAATTTCACCGAAAATATCTGCGCGCTGTGCGTTTATAGACACCATTATTACACATCGAAAACAATTATTGCTAATAATGAATGGATAGCATCAGAAATGATATTACTTATTAGTAAAGAATCCAAAAGTGAAAACCAAATATGTTTTATTTGATACCTATACAGTTTTTATTTTATTTAATACTTAAATTATATTATATTATATTATGAATTAAAAAAACAAATCCACTTATTTCTAATAGGAATGATGTAGGAGCAGAATCGTGTACAGTAAAGAAAAAATCAATTATGAATACTTTGAGTATAAAACATATAAATAAGGAAATGGGTATGTAATAAGAAGATTTTATTGTTTAAAAATTGTCAATAAAAGCCGTGTAAAAATCTTTAAAACTTTTTAATAAATTTGCAATAAATTGAAAATGATTGAAAGTGTGAATTGAGGAATGTGTATTTTTTTTGGAAAATACATTTTCTTACCAATGCTACATTATTACAATTATAAATAAATAAAGTTTGAAAATCTTGATTTTAATTCGCTATAGAGAAATAATGAATTTTTTGTTAAATTTTTCAGGTTTGTTGAATAATAATGAAGAAAACGATTTATTTTATTTGAGCTTATAATAAAGATTTAAGTTCAAACAGTGTTAATGTTAATTATTTTCAAGACAAAATATATATATCTATCGCTTGTCAAAATGTCAATACAAATATTGATCTCTTCTATCTCTCGAAACATCATCACAACATAGATAATGGCAGCGTAGAAATGGTATTGTAGAAAAACATAATTATTCATAAATGAAACGGAATGGCTGGTTTGGAAGAAGATATAGACGAAATTATACAAATGATCTTAAACGCATTCCACTTTAGCGTTGTTAAAATGAAGGTCATTATGAAAATATTTACATTCCATTAGACGACGTTTTCGTCCCTAATAGAGCACACAGTTTCTTAAAAATGGAAAAACGAAAGTTTTTGTGCATTCTTTAGATATTATATAGATAATATCTTCATTACGAAAACAAAGCGAGCGCTCATTTACACGCTTATTAAATGTAAGCTTCAATTTTTTACGAAACCGATGCGCGCACGTTTGCTAATCCATTATTTTTTCTATTTTTTTTGGAGGTTTTCGAACAATAAATAATAGAATATGGAATACGAATACAATATGAAATGATAAATTTAGTGCGTTCGGCGTTCCATCAAAACGTACGGATGGGTGTAGTTATAGCGTTGGCGTTGCGAAAGATCGCACAGTGAAACCTAATCATTAAAAGTTGGTAATTTCTATTAGTGGAGCAATTCTTTTGCGTTTTGCGTATGTAACGCGCGCTCGTAAAATAAACGCGCCGCTGTTTATATAAAGAGTTCAAAGACATGGATTTCTTCTGTCATCAATACATAATCTGCTAATAGTAGCTATTTTCGCCAGATACCGTATCGCGCGCATATAAGAAAGGTAGGGTCCAGTAAACCTCAACCGTATAATTCGGCACGCGTGTCCACCTTATGGAAGAAACACCGTACGCCCAATGACCAGGAAGTTGTCATTATCACTCAGTAAACCGAACCGAAATGTCCCATACCTCCTTGTACGGACTACACACACACACATACGCGCCAGCGTTTTACTTTGCTTCTTTTTTTCTTCCTCTGCTGTTTACAATAATGATATGCACTATTATTTCTTTTATTTGCTTTCTAAACGACTACAAAATTGTACGGTAGGTATTGGCGTTGGGTGAAAAAAAAAATGATTCATGATATGGGTACGAAATGAAAGATTATTATATTGCCTTTGCTAACGGTAAAACATCTACCAATTCGAGAATTTCAAATTGTTTACTTTCTCAAAACAAATGCGTAACAAAGTTCATATAATTGGTAGACGAAATTTTTTTTGAAAATCTCTTCTAAATTAAAAAAAAAGCAGAAATTTAGTAAAAATGTTACATCATCAAATGCGTAAAAGTAATATTTTGATCATGAACATTTTTTTGCACACATCCTTTGTTATTTTATCATAGTCAACTAATATTGAGACCGATATCTATCTAGTTTAATGTTACAAGTAATTCAAATGTGATATCTTTAAGAATAACACAAAAAGTCGAGTTTTAAAGGTGTCTGTAAAAATCGTCATTTTTCGTGCCATAATTTATTGTGTGATTGAAGTTTGACAATCTTTACTAATCGCAACTAACAAATATATGCTTACGTTATGCATAAAAAAGAACTGTGTAAGATAGGCTTTCAGAGGTGTAATTAATTAAAATCTCACATTTTTTACAATTATTTAACAATGTGTACACAAGTCTGCATAAAAATGTATTTATTAAAAATGAAATTTGATTTAACGCAAAAGCTTGTTTAGTCTAAAAACATTATCTTAAAATGTCAGCGATTTCTTAATCAAACATCAATCATAATTTCTTTTCAAATGTATGTTAAGAAATCATAGGAAAATTTTAAGAGAAGCCGAATTGGCAGATGAGAGTCGCGCGGGGCCAGGGGCACGTGCCCTGTTTGCTTAACGACGCCTCTGACTTTACGCACTGAAATAAATGCTATGTCCTGGACTTTGTAAGATGTCTGTACACATCGTCATTTTTCAAACCCTAGTACCCATAATACAAAAAAATTACATTTTTGGATTGTAAAAACAACCACTTTATTCACATAAACGCCCTAACTCCATTAATTGCACTTTTCAGGGTATCTGAAAAAAAATGTTCATGTTCATTTTAAGAATTTTCCGCTCGGCTTTCTTTAAATTGTATTTTGATTTTTTTTATATTAAAAATGATTTGCTGCAAATTTCTAGCATGAAACCTTTGATTATTTCCATGAACTTTATCTATTATTGTTGCTAGTAGAGTTTTTGTTACAAAGTTGAACTAATCTTCGAAATTCAAGATTCTGTTTATTATTGTAAGAAGACATGCTGTTGACATGATTGAATTTCAAACCGAAAATGTTTTATGTTTTATTTTGTTTTTTTTTGTTTTTTTTTAGTTTGTTAAATTATCAAACGCGCGACTGCTATTTATTTCACAGCAAACCAAAGCAAAACACAAAACGGCGAGATAATTATTCAGGTGCACGTATATGTATATGTATACCAGCAGTACGTATCGTATTGAAACATCACACAAAAATGATAAATAATTTTCGATTCCCCGAGTTAGTTTGTTTTGAATTTGAACACATCTTTCAACAACAACAACAACTTTCCGGCGTGAGCGTGCGTTGGCCAAAAGCGGATGTGAGCGTAAGAAATTGTTGTTAAACGCGTGCTATATTAATCATCTACAAAGAAAATGTAAGTACATTTGCACAACGATGTGTAATTGTTGCTAAATATAAATCAAAAATATTGCCCAAGATGCGCTTTGCGAGCGAGGATTTGTAGATTAAATCCATGCCAGGAATAATAAAAATAGAAAATGCACTGAAGGAAGTACATATTGTACATATTGTAGTATTGAACATCCGGAAATATAATAAAAAAACATGTACGTACGCTGTTATAACGTGCTAATCAAATACGATATATCACATGACAACGAAGGCGAATCCGTAAAAGTTGAGTGAAACCCAGACGAGATAGAAAACATCCTATTAGGACATCAATGCTCATCCTTTTTTTTTATACGTTGCAGGAGCGCTTCCGCACGAGGTCGTACAATATCCGCTTATAGCGATTATTACTATATGATTATGTGTGTGGTGCGGTGCGGATTAGGCGCATCGGGATGAAAAACTCCACACAACTCCTGTTGTGATTCGTGTGTCGCCTAATCGCTGCCGAGGGAATAGGGAGCCAGTCAGCGAAGAGATGCTGTACAACATCTCCCGCTCCGCCTTTGCGCCACAACACTCCAATCACGCTCGACAACCAGAGATTTTCTCTCCGGTCGCAGTACACTCAACGACAACACTCGCCTGCAGCGCCTGCACTCGCCGCCGTCCCCTACACATTGCGACTTTCTAATTTTTTTCGTACGACTCAATTATTAATAATATGGCTCTAATTATCCATTCAATACAAAACTTTTGCCTGCATAAATTTTTCGAATTTTAACGTCTAGATAAAGTTCTTAACAAAAATTTCATAAGATAATTGACTTGATTAACATAACAATTCACATTTAACTATCTTAAAAAACAATTTGAAATATTACTGCATAATTAATTAACTAGAAATTTACATTTGTAATCTGAAATTATTTAAATATTAAAAAATTCAAGCGCGCCATCTATGATGGAGTAGCTACATTTTAAATCCTGCAAACTTGGATAGTAAAATAGATTACTGTAACGTAAAATTGCGCGCATTTGCTTAACCCTAACCTAAAATTCATAATTGTTTTGATTTTGAAATTAGTGCCATCAAAATGAGTAACATACGCAATGAAATATTACTTAGCGCTGCCAAACGTTTAGGATTAGAAGAAGAAACTAATGTGATAAAGTAAGTTACATCTTCTAGTTAAAATATTTGCTATATTGTTGATTGCTTTAGGAAAGCCGATGAGTTAAATCGATTGTTATGTACAAAACCCAGTGTAAAAACGTTGAGTGCCTCCGCCAGTGCCGTCATGTGTTTAGATCTTTCATCGCGGATTGCTGGTGTACCCTTTGACAAGGTATATTAAGTGAATTACCTTTTGCTTCGTTATTTCATGACGATATTTTTAGGAAACTGCCCTTAAATTGTCTGGATTGAAAAAGACTCCTTACAACACCAAACTACATATGCTGGAAAAAGTATTGGAGTTGGACAAACAGTTAACAATTAAAGAAATATGTGTTCAGCACAGTTGCACGGTTGTAATGGAATTGGCTGAGAAAATTTACAATGCATACAAAGAAAAGGCTCTTGTTGAAGATTTAACACATCCACAATATGCAACCATTGCTGTTTACATGGCATGCAAGTATGATATTAATGGATAAAGTAATTACTAGATTGTGATAATTGTGTTTTTAGATTGAAAAAAGTTACAGTACAAAAATCTAACTTATTGACTCTGAGTCGATTAAAAGCTGGGAAATGGAAAGATTTAGAAACTCAATTCGATGATTTTTGCAAAGAAAATAATTTTACAAGCAGTGGCACTGGCAAGAAATCAAATAAAAATGAAATGCACGAGTATTTAGAGCAATTTGTAGCAAACAATCGTAAGTATAATAATAATGAAAATAAAAAGAGAGCACTCGACAACTAGCACAAAAACACAAATTCAGCAAGATAAGCAGTAAATTGACAAATGAGAAAAAAATAATCTTGTTACTTTGATGATAAAAAGTCAAAGCGACATGTCTCCTGTTCATCTTTCAATTAGCAGTTTAATTTGTGTTTTTGTACGAACTGACATTGAGTTGAGTTATGATTCTGAAGTAAAAAGTTTACTTATGAATAAATTTTAGCACACGAGAAAACAAAAACGAATGCATCGGAAATAATAGAGGAGTATGAAGTTTGGAAAAATAGAATTATTAAAGAAGCTAGGGAAGCTCTCAAAAATAATAAACATTAAGATTTTTGCTGTTTTTTTTTAATGTAAGTATACAAAAAATGCTGTAATAATATTAAAACTTAACTTTTAATTAAAAGTAAAACAAATTGACTCAGCGTGAATTCCTAGTACTAGTAGTAACAAAAAGTGAAGGCTTTGATTTTGAACCTACAATAATTTTCATTGCAATTTAAAATTTAAAAAAATATTTATAAATTATTTTACCTGCATGACTATATCTTGCGTGCAGTAAATTCTACAATGAATTAGGAACATTATTCTTGTCAATTTTTAACAATCAAATTTACCTTATAAGAATGTTTACTGCTTGTAACATCACGTTTGTTAGTCATGATATTTTTTCTTCTGCGTTTTAAGCGCTTCATATTGGGGAAATTTAAGAAGCGTGGCGTTTCTCCAATCTACAACACACAAAATTAATAATTGGTTGTTTGTACTTGTGCCAATTTTAACCAATTCTGATTGTGCCTCCGCTTTTTCCATCATATCATACTCATCCACGTCTCGAAAAGGAATCAACATCAATTTTGTTGGTATAGTTGAATAGAAACTAATCGTACTGCTTCCAGGAAACATCATTTTTGTCACAGTTCTATAATATTATTAGTATGTACTTATAAAAATTTAGCGATTTTGAGCTGAATGAAAACCTTGGGACATAACATGGTGCTACGAATACTTCGCGCGTAGCAAAATCGACAACAATGCCTTCTAATAAAATCACATCCTCGATACTATCCGGCAATTTAAAAACTCTAAACGATGATACATTTGGAATGGTTGCTCGACTAAGCAACGTATTCATTTGATCGTATGTTGATGACGAATAGGCGGGAATATCGGATAAAATTCGTTTCGCCATGTTACAGCATACATGCTTCCAAAGACGCGATTCCAAACTAGTGAGTGTAATAAAAATTATAAAAAAGAAAACCAAACAGTCGATAATACGTGTTATACCCATAAATTGGATCAGTACTCATTGAGATGCCTTTGAAGAGCACATCAGATGTTATGATATACGCCTGACTAGGAGCATCAGCAATAATTTGACAGTTATATGGCCTGCCAGTTAGTACAGCAAGCTCCCCGATGCTATTTCCCACAAATGCGTACTCCTCCTGTTCCTCGGAAAAAAATACCGTTCCAATAAAATCGGTAATTGGTAGTGCACCATTGTTTTCTAGTTGCTTTAATGTGTTAGCGTCTGGATAATAAGTTATCTTAAACAAACCTGAAAATATATGAATTTGTAATAAATATTGGAATGTATTGTATTTACCAGCAACGAGAATGTAAATGCCTTCGGGATGTTCTCCATCATTGCATACCACTTCGCCCGCCTTCCAAATTTTTGTTTTAACGTGGCCGTACAAATAATCCGCCACATTATCTTCAAAGAAACACAGCCAGGGTATTTCAAAGAATATGTTTCGTGGTGATGCAGTTGGTACATGTTTATATGCTTCAATCACGTTGCGACGTTCCTCCAATGTACTTTTCAGCTTATGATGCTCAAACTTATCAACCAATCCTAACATATAAACGTATTAATAAAATAGTGATAATGTTAACATACTTATTATTATTTACCAGCACTTTGAAGTTCTTGTATGCCATCGTGCATTGATTTAATGGTTACATTCATTGCTTGTTTGGTTTTAATACGAGTTGTAATCCATGGCTTTGCTCTAATCAATTCACCTATCTCTTTGCTTACTAAATTTTTATTATGCACCACTTTCATTTTAATACCTTCTCGTATTGAGCTATTTGTTGACATTTTATCTAATCTATCTAAGACATCTTCAAAGCCCACAATAACTGCCTTGAATTAATTATTACATCATTTAACATCACATCCATATAATTTGCAAAAAATGAGTGGCGTACTTGTCCTAAAGTGAAAGCAAACGCAATTTTCGTATCTTTTTTCCGTTCAACCATCTTACGAATCTTGGGATAAATTCGCACCGCCAATCTGCAAAGTTTAATTAATCGCAAACATCGTGTCAGCTTTAAGTATATAAGCATTTTATTTAATGTTTGTTGTTTTACTGTGCAGGCATATAGGCACACAAATACTAACAAATCAATCACGTATATTATTATCAATGCAAAATCCAATTTTCTCCAATTATCACTTGAAAATATAAAATGTTAAATCTTTGTTGTTTTTGTGCCTCATACAATGTTGCTTTTGCTTTTGCTTACCCGAAATATAATTTTATAGCTTCTACATATCCGGTTATGCTACATCCCAAGTAGACAATCACAGATTCCAATATGAATACAATCATAAATGCAATTTCAAAGCCGAGTGGAATGTAGGAATGAGTAATGGTTTCGTACAGACTAATTAGGACTAGTAGAAATATCACATTTACTAGTACGATGCAATACATAAAACCTTGAAATAAGGGCGAGTTTGAAATTGTGCGGCAAAGTTTCCGCACCCGCCTTTTTGAATCAAGCATGTAGTATTCCAAACGAATGTCATACACCGAATCAACATTATTGTATTCATTCTGTAAATGCAATTATTATCAATTCGTTAAAGATTATTATTGTTGTTCGATTTACGGCGTCTCTCATTAGATTAAATAAATCTTTTAAATTCAATTCCAAGGTGGATGAATCCAATGCCACATCTACGGCTTGAATTAGTGCTCTCAATTCGTTACGAAATAGGATTCCGTTTTCGTATTGCCTTACAAACGACACTCTAATACCTTTCAATATTTTCAGGTTAATTTCGCTGAAATGATGTTGCATTATTAATTTAATTTCAATTTTAATGTGTCATGTATCATTATTTTACTTGTACATTTCTTTCATTTCCTTTTCGGTCGGTTCGATTTTAATCAAACTTTGACATGTTGGACAATACGTTGGCGTTCTCAATTCCCAGGGAATGTAAATTGTGGCATCATCATGAAATGGTTCTGCTATTTTCGTTATAGTTGCGATGATAAGCCAATTAGCATCAGATAATTCCCTAAAACACATATATTTGATTAATTTATCATAATCGAGCAATTAATAATGACAAAACTATTACCGGTTCATTTTTTGCATGGAATTAAGTTTGCTGGCACGCTCATTAATCAAACCTATACAGTGACTAATGTTCATTTTACGTCGAATCGAATGTTTTATAATGCCAAGCTTGACCAAAAGCATATTTAGCGTTGATATATTAATAATATAAGTGAGCAACATGTAAATGATTGTGTATGTATACATTTCGTAGCCGACTAAATGAGCCACATTGTAATAATCGAAGCCATATAGACAAATCAATTGGAGCGGTCCTTTTTTTGCCGCCCATACCATCGTCACCATGCTGGCAAAATCAAAGCCATAGCCGGTGCGGCTTAATAACGGCGATATTATTAAGAAAGAAAGCATTCGTAGTGCATTAGCTAGAATATAAATTCCTATAGCGATGAAATAATCTGGTAGGTGCGCTACTGCTCCCATGCGATAGGCGATGTGCGTGGAGAATATGACTAAACTAAATATTTGAATGACATAGTAAATCGCTTTAATAAATTGGCTGATGTTGCGATCCAGTGTATGCGACAAGCGAGGACGTTCTTGCGTTATGTAAAATAGTATGATGAATATTGCAATGGTACCACTGCAATAAAGAATATCTGAACAAAGAAAGTAGACCAGAAATACAGAGGGTAAAACGATCGTCGATATGTTCAAATAGTCATCGATGTTGCAGCGAAACAATAAGTTGAAGAAGATGGCAAAAATGTAGCCGATTGGAATTGGTATAAATATGTAGCGTGCTAATTGCATTACCACTTGATACCATTCGGTGAAATTCTCATTAAAGGCGCCTATCGTCAACGTGTAGATTATTATTTGTAGACTCGTCGTAAATACCGTTTCGGAATTCATCATCACTTCCAAATTTCGTATCCCATCCAATTCCATATCCTCCGCCACATCATTTGCCAGAAGAATGACACCAATCATGGCAACGTTCCAAAAATTACACTGCACGCCGATTAGCGCCACGACGAGACCGCCGAATGTGCCAATAAAAAAGAGTGGACCAACACAGCATACAAGCGCGATCTGTGCCATGGACTTTTTGAATAAGTACGTGTCAATATGATAGACCAAAACCAATACAACGGTCGGCACAAATAGCAAAACCACATTGTGCGGATCGATGCGGTAATACGTAATGATTGCATCAAAATTTAAATGCCAAAATACTCGACCGCATATGACACCATAGATCATTGCTGTGATTTCACGTCGAATTTTAATCAGTGATAGCGCAGAGGCCAATACCAGTCCGAATGTAGTTACCAAAACAAAGGTTGCTTGAAGTATAATTTGTTCATTTCTTCGCACCTCAATTAATTCACTCCGTGGATCGGACATGATTATTTATGCAATATATTTACAACACTCCAATAATAACATTCTGACAGATTAAGTAACAAACGTTATTGACAACTTAAATAGAAATGAAATACTTGATTTAGTTAATTGTCTTATTGCTTCCAGTTGCATGATGTTGAATAGATTCGGTATTTGAATTGGAATGCAAAGTTGAATAGCGCGAACTTGATCTGCTTCGATCTTAAAGAACAAGAAAATGTGAATTATTATAATTCGAGTCTAAATTCGAATCCCCAGCAAGTTTAGAGTTTATGAAAGAGCCTAAGGACCCCGCACAAAACACTGTGATTTTGGACCTCACTGAAATTTTCTAAAATTTTTATATGTTGTAGTTTATGACTTCCTGAACAAATGTTCCCCTGGTCAAAAAACTTTTAAATGGACAGTTTTTGAGATATAGAGGATAGAAGTCACGCTACTGCTATGTGCAGTTGGTGACTTCGAAGCTCTCTATCATAAAAACTGTCCGTCTAAATGTTATGTACCATGGAGGACTGTTGATCGGGCGGTCACAAACTATGACATAGTAAA
>JARJDW010009918.1:0-13303 GCA_030264715.1 Adinopsis sp. GC000173
AGAGCTTTAATCATTTATAATCAAATACCTAGTTTAAAACTTGAAACATTTTATTTTCTCATTAGTGAAACGAAAAGCTGCATGTAAAAATTGAAATTTAAAGTAAATTAGGAACGAAATAAGTGGAAGTTCAAGGAAAAAAGCTGGCAGCCGAACAACTCCCAAAATGAAGAAATGTTGAGTGTATAAAATAGCAGTGTATTAGTATCATATGAAATTTTATAAGAAATATGAAATTATTATTCGCACCTTTAACATATTTTATTTTACCAGCTTGATAAAACATATAAAGTTAGCTACTTATTGAGTGATCTCAACAAAACTTTTTGTATTTGGTTTATAATTCTAGTGAAAACAATAACAAGAATGGTTTGCCTGCTTCAAATTAGGTGAAACAAGTGAGGAAGACAAAGCAGCAGCAGTTTGTTGACCATAAAATTATGTTTAACTGAAGCAGTATAGAATATTATATCAAAGATGAGCATATTTTCGTTGAATCATATTGTAAAGTCGAACATGTACTCCGCGTATAATTTAATATAAATGTAATATTGCATAATTTAAATTGGGAATTTAATGTAAAAATATTTAGAATATCCATAAAGTTATTGAAATAAAATTTATTATTATTAGCACCATTAGAATGACGCTTTTATTGTATTGAAGCGTTGGCGTTAGATGATTTATGCAGAATAAAAAATGCTGATAATATATTTTTGCGCAACGACGTTAAATAAAAAGAGACAATTTTTTTATTGAAACACAAGCGCAAAAAAGAG
Source organism: Adinopsis sp. GC000173 (assembly GCA_030264715.1). Lineage (NCBI taxonomy): Eukaryota > Metazoa > Arthropoda > Insecta > Coleoptera > Staphylinidae > Adinopsis > Adinopsis sp. GC000173. The sequence continues at coordinate 780 of JARJDW010009918.1, forward strand.
TGTTTTGCAAATTTCAATTTCCTTTCACATAAAAGCACTCCCATTTGTATATTACATGTACACATTGCGGAGGAAATTCAAATACTAACATCGAACATGCATCGTATGGAATTATTAATATGGGTCAACAAAGCAAAATTTTTCAATTTTCGCAATAAAAATAACCGTTCGTCGTAAAAAGAGCGGTTGCACGTTAACGCATCCAGCTGTAAAAACAACACGCCGAAAAAAAGGGAGACAGCGTATTCGATTTGAGAGAGGTAAAAAGACAACAACAGGCAGACACAAAAATGCCGTTAATATTGAAGGCTGATTAATAATTGATAATTAAGGAAAATTACGGTTTTTAGATTAAAAATTTATGGGCTAAGATAAATGTTTCGACAGGAAATTTATTGATAAATAATCAATTCGGATCAAATGTGAAGAAAAAAAACAAGAACGCATTAAAACATGTTAAATAATTAATTCATAATCGATGAATGTTGTGTAAATCTCACTAATATTAAATGGAAATTTAATGTTTGTTTAGGATTTAATTTAGTTATCGAATGTTATTGCAATATTTGGTTTTTGGAAAAATATTCGAGAATCTAATTAAATTTCTAAGCGTAAAAAAACAAATTTTGTTTCACTCAAAACAAAAACGTTATACAACAATTAGCTCGGAACACATAAAATAATATTTAAATGTAATTAAAATTTAAATGAGCGACGACTTGGCGAAAAACAATTTCTCAGTTCATAAATTTTAAATTATTTGTCACAAAAGTAATTTTTGAGTTTTTTTTTCTCAAAAAGTTGCATAATTTTTAATTTGACTTCCAGTTGACATACAATTTCATAACTTTCAGAAACATGACTTTTAACTTGTTGATTTAAACCTAGAAAATTAGGAAAATTACGCGACAAGCTAATTAATTTTCTAGGTAAATAATTGTATTACAAAAAACAATGTCAATTAAAACTTTAAATAAAAAAAACTATCCAATTACTGCGCTATTTCTGTTGTTTTTTTTTCGTCGCAAAAATGTAAATGTAAGCCAATGTAATTAATAAAAATTACTCGGAATAACATTATTAGAATAAAAGAATTACTTACTAGTTAATGCGCATCAAAGATAATAATGAAATAATGAAATTTATAAGTTGTGAAATTAGTTTAAAACTTTCGTACAAAAGCACCAACAAATTGTAAAAGTTTACAACAAAATCATCAAATATTAAATCGAATTAAAAGCTGGAAAAAAATTGAAAATAATTTCGACCAAAACCTTGACCTAGCCGTTTCAGTGCATTTTCTTCTCCCCCTTTCGAATAAATGTATATAGTGTACGAACAAGAAAAGCGAGTTAAAAAAATGAATAAAAATCAATGACACTCACCCCAGGCCATGACGACAGCCATTTCGTCGTTTATACGATTGTTTGCAATAAATCTGATTAAATTTATTAAATAAATGTGGGACGTCGATGCGTTGTGTATGTCCTGCAGTAATTTCAAACCTCAACTCTCTATACAGGTGCAGGTCAGATGGCGACGCCCTGACTTGAAAACCACGTTTGACAGAGCGACGCGATGCCGGCTGATGCGCGCGTCGAAAACCAACGCCGCCGTCGTCATTCAAATGCAATGCTTTACAAGCGCTTTAAATATGTATTACGTATATATTTTTTTCGTAAAAAAATATAAATATAAATATTTTTATGCTTTGTTTTCGACTTCTTTTTGGCCGCTGGAACGACTCCAATCTTTTTCAAATTATAATTAAATTAAATTTATTTAAATGATTGCGCAATAAATTTGGATTATTTATATTACCTACATTGCATTCTTATCACATATAATATGAATTTATTTGTAAAATATATATGTCGCATTAAATCGTTGTGATGTAATGATTATTTAAATAAATATTGATTAATATAAATGTAAGGATTCAGCTTTTTCTATAGTAAAAAGCGGCTTAAAAAATAATTAAATATAATGCATTTTCATTATGCTTCTCACGCCAATCAATATTGTTTTATAAAAAAATATAAGTCAATAAAATATTTTTTAATTAAATTTTAAAAGCATTGCGATTATGTCACAACTTCTAACAATAATTAAAATTTGGTCTTAGATGTAGCAAGGTAATCATTATAAAATAATTATTAATAAACTCGATAAAGTGTCAGTAAAATTTATTACCTTCTTGGTTTATTAAAACTTTTTATTATGTTAAAAGCTTCGTTATATTTTCTATTGAAGCGTTGGCGTTCACAAATTTAATACCCACTTAAAGAATTTATAATAATGCAACAATAAAAGTGACAAATTTCATTGTAGGTAAATATATTAACTACGCTTACTCTCACCTATTAATTATAACAGAAAAATGTACTGTATCTATATTTATTCGTAAATTATAGAACAGGTCAGAAACAGGAGCTTAGGTATATTTGAGCTTGCGAATATAAAATGTAATCAAAGTGATTATCATAAAATTGTCCAATAGGAAACATGCAGCTGACGTTAATACACCCATAATATTTAAAGTTAATGCAATATCGAATTTATTATTATTAAAAAAGAGTTGTAAATTACAGTAATACGCCACCTTTACGACCTCTACAACAATCCCTTTATGATCTGTAGTAATAATTATTTTATTATTTGTAGCTTTTTTACCATCCATATACTGATAGTAAAAATTTATATATTATTATACGCAATTAATTTTTCATACGCAAGTCATTTCTGCCTTCTTAAATGTTGACAGAATGTAATTTTCTTATGCTAGATTTTATTGACATAATAATCCGATAATCGTTTCAATGTGTAATCAAATTTGTTGACATTGACACTGATATCAATAAAGGCTGTTTATACTAATCTAACCACATAGGGGGAGGGGGGCGGAAACATATTTTAATCCATTAGAGTACAACAATATATAATGAGTGAATAAGTCATCTTTTATATTCTATATAGGACTGTCGAATGTCTTAAATTATGAGATATTTACACATCTGTTTTGCATTAAGTAAATGACTAGACATAGGATAACCTCCAGTCTATTTGACGAGGTGAAAAATATCATCGACCACAGCGTTTAATTAATTGTATGCCTTGATTTACATCTACTAAGATTAAAAAAATCTCTAATAACTGATTTAAAGAGCTATACATTTTTTTTTACTTTAACCATTGAATAAGAAATAATTTATTGCAGAAGAGAATCTGATTAACTCCTAACTCTATTTCAAGCATTTCTTTTAAGTTAGATAACAGCTACATGTCCAGAAATTCAATCTACGATATTTATTTACACTTATAATATAAAAAAAATTGAAATAAAATAATGTAAGCATTTTAGTTGGTAAACCGTAGCAATAATTTAATGAGAGGAGAAGAAATAGGTACAAAAATATGCAATGCCAGTAATTGTAAGTCAGTAGGGTAGTGAAATCATAGTGTAATGTTACACTCGCCCACATATTTAGCTGTGACGTTGCTCGATTCTTGCTATTTCCAACATATATTAAATGAATCCCAGTTTTATTGAATAATATATAAATATACATATTCGCAAATGATATATAAAATTAACTTCTTAACGTACAAATACAAAAAACAAATTTATATTTTATCATATTGCCATGATGATAAATACTTGTGTTTTTGTAAAAAGGTATTATTTAATTTTATTGGGATTTTGTGGTTTTAATGAACGCAGAGTTTCCGGGAAAGTTTATATCGTATGCACAAATAACATTAAAATTCTAGGATGCACTCATTTAATAAATATAAGTTAATTAGGTTCTTTTTTCTGCATTGCAGTAATGAAAATAACACAATTGCTTAAATTAACCTTGCTTTGAATTTATTCAAAAAATGAGTCATATGGCTGATAGCAGAATTTTATGGCGAAAATATTTTAATGCCAATATCAATATTTCAATAACGCTTTCAATAAAAGTGTTGCCTAAATTTGATATTATTTTATCTGCGGCAATGTTTACATTTTTGTAGATAAAAACGATATTATTTACATATAAATGCAAAATTTATATCATCCCCATATACGAGTATGTGTAACATATTTGTAAGGGTTTGATATTATGAAGAAGTCAATGTTTGCAGAATGACAGTATAAAGTGTATTGTAAATAACAAAATGCTTCCACTTGACGATGAAGCAGCAGCAGGAGCAGCAGCAGCGGCATAGAAGGAAAATAGGCAACGACAAAAAATAAAACGCAAACAGCGTTCGTCGTTGCAAAGGCGCCCACATACGACCGACATGGACGATTCAACGCAATAAGAGTGAAACGAATAAAATGGTCCTCCTATTTAACAATTTATCATGTGCAACGAAACAACAGCATGTTTATAAATATTTTACAGCAATATTGATTTCACGCCGGCATTTAATATTCAAAATATTTCGTCCGCGTCGGTTTCTCAATGTTGGCCAAATGATAAATTTGTTAGAATGGTGTAAGAGGAGAAAAATGCATGTCGCAATAACCCTTTGTGAAAGTGCAATTTTAAACACTTGCCACCGCTTATATTACCAACGATAAATCCGTTTTACAATTTTATAGGTTTTCTCGCTTTTATATATTATGTAACGTTATATAAACCATATTAAGCACATCTTAGTTTTAGATTGTGATTAAGTATGCGCATAAAATCCAACAATTCGTTAAATAAATGTTATTTCATGTCAAATTAGTCAAATTATATTGTCGTACAAGAGCATTAACCAGCAATAATTGAATATGGAATTGATTGTGTGAAATATGATAAAAATTGGGCGACATTTCTAACAAGTTATAGAAAAATGTCAGCAGGATTAATGTTTGCCGTAATATTTCATACTTATGTGTTATTGTCTCCTAGACGAATGTTTTAAAGAATGAAAAGCACAAAAAATATAATCAGGAAAAGTATTAAAGTACACACTACAATTTTTATTCTACACATACTATAGTTTTCAGAACTGCAACATTACATTTTTTATATACAGGATGATGATAACAAATAAAAAGTTTCAAATGAATAGTACACTCACGTCAGTTTGAGATATAAACCGTTTTCACAAAACGATTTAAATGAAGTATAAAATATAGTTATATATTTAAAATAATATAAAAAATGTACCATTCAGATTACAATCCCCAGCTGTTAGTTTAATGCATAACTGCATGTTCAACAGTCCTCAGTCAATAAAATGGATATCCCTTCTAATAGCAGTTCAACTCCATTCATATACATAGTTTTTAACCTAAATAGGTTTTTTTAAGATACTCAAACAAAAATTCATAAGAGGACAGGTTAAGGTGATTTTAGAGACTGCAGCACTAAAACGTTTCCTTTAGGAAACATGTTCAAGAATGTAACTTATTCTTCCAAAATAATGCAAGTTAATAATGACTTATATTTTTTTGAAATACGCAATACTAAAATATTTTGTAGTAAAAAATAGAGCAGTAATGTTGAGCAGGAGATTGCGCTCAATGCAATCTCTGAAAATACTGAGTGTAGAAATAAAGAAATATATATAATGACACCGTGCAAACATTGTATAACTTAGAATTGCATTAAAGATTTTGAAAAAAAATGTTTGAGATAATTTTGTCATATTTTTAGTGAACAAAACAAATTTGCAATTAAATATACATTTAATTTCTATAATGGATATCAGACAAATTTAAAATATTTCTGGGTAGAAAAAAAGTTAAATATATTACTTCCTGATAGATTCTGTAAGAAAATGATACAATAGATTTTTTAAATAACCTATCTTCAAAATATAATCTATATAAGTGGTTTTGGATACCTTGTATATAAAAATAGACGGCTTTTACTATTGATTGCTGTAGATATCAAACTTTAGTTTGCACGTGCTTAGTTTAATTTTTAGCTATACAAATTCAGACTTTTTTATGCGTTTAAATGGTAGTATGTAGTATATTAATCGCATTATAAAGTAAGTAAGTAATCACAATTTATTAGTTGTATGTTGTGTAAGAAATATAAACACTTTCTAATACATGAGTGGGAATTCCCTATTGTCCCTTAACACTTTCAGAGTGGAATCTAACGCATTTGACCTTCCTCTGTGTAATTTTAAATTAAACTACCTCATCTTTCTTCAGACACAAATAATAATTTATCATTATGTGTACTCTTTGACAACTGTCATACAAACTGTATATACCTTGTTTTTAAAAATTAGAATGTCTTGCATTGATTATCATTTTTTCTGTAAAAAATACGAATTGCATTGTTCCGAGAACAAAACTAATCTGTACTTTGTTTGCTTGTTTGTTTGTTTGTTTTGATAATTATTTTGTCTCATTTCCTTAAAGATTACACATTTTTGTTATGTAAATTTCTCATCGCAAGTTTGCCAGGTGTGGAAACTTTGATTAGAAAACATGCATATTCAGAAAGTTGATGATAATCTTCCATCGTCGACTACCTGTAGCATTTATAGCAATTTTTAAAACGAAATTGTATCGGAAATAAAAATTCATACACACATTTCAAATGCCCCGATATATATACGTATTCAATAAAAATTCATTTCGAAATTTGACACGAGTAAAAAGCGCAACTTGAATTGCTTTTTCACAGATTTCGCAATTTGTCAAATAAAATTATTAGCGAAATAAAAAAGAATCTCGCGATTCGATTTAAATCAATATGTAAATAATAAATTAACGACGCAATTTATTTCAATTTACAAACTTGATGATACTCAAGGAGAGAAAAATATTTACATTTTATTTCGATTAAACTTTATTGTAACAAAACAACATTAATCAGTATCTCGTTCGAAGATTACAGCAACACTTGTATTCAAATACATTAATTTTAACAACGTTATTGTTTTTTTCCCTCGTCCATGCTCGTTTGTATGCGAACAGTAAAATATAGGTATTGTTAAATAATAATCAGATTATAATTTATTTTCTTTGTTATCAGCATGAATATGAAAACAAACGCAAAAGAAAGAAAATTAATTAAGGACAAAGTCAATTTATTATGATGGAGAATTTGTTGGAATTAATGTCGCAATCAAAATTTTGCAGAAAACCTTTCGCAATTTATTTTGAAATTATTTCGGTTTGCAAATTCATCACATCACAATTAATTTCAACTAAAATGAAATAAAAATACATACTTAATTAATACAAACTTTTATCACATTTAATTTAATTTTATTATTATTAAAAAATATGCAAAAAAGTAGATTAAATTTAGAAAATTAGCAAAACTAGTTTTGTTACAAAAGTAGTGCATGTTGCCATGATACAAGTATTTGATGAATACCTAACTACACAATAATGTATTTAAATTTAAAGTAACTAATTATGTTTAATTAAATTTATATATAAAGGTGCAGTAATATTTCAACGTAAACTAATGGAATAGTTAAATAAACTTTTGCTCTAATAAAGTGTCTCGTCGCAATTTTATACAGCCATCGACGAGGAAAAACTAACTTGTTGCTTGATTAATAAAATGCAATTATTTAAATAATCGGCTCGTTATTTATCGCATGGTGCGAGGGTAATGAAATGGATGATTATTAAATTGTGTGTAAGAATAAGATGACGATTTTTTTGTCGGCTTGCGTGTACCCGGAATCAATAAGAATGTAATTTGAATCTATCTGAGGCAGTAAAATGCCGGAAAAAAGGCACATTCCAATAAAAGGCCGGGTCATATCATTCTAAGACCATAAAGGTGTAAACGAAATGTTGGAAATGGCCTGGCCGCAAGTCGTAACTTCCAATTTGGGAATTATTTCAGACATATTGAACACATATATTTGAAACCTGATGGCGGTGTTTGTACCATCCACTAAAAATAACTTCTTATTTAACGCTTTGTTTTTGAGCCGGGCGATAGATTCTGATTAAAAAAAGGCGGCGTGGCGCGGTGCGCATAGTTTTTTTTTTGATTGGCGCCGGCAAAATAATGCGCAAAATGAAGAAATGCGCAATGGTAATTGAAAAGCAAAGTGCGGGGAATGATGGAACAGAAGCGGCGGAAGTAATTTGTAAGGTGAATGACGCTGATAGTTGGAAAAATTTTCCAACGTCCTGAATGAGATCCACCGCCGTCGTCGTTAGTTCGTACTGACGTAACGAAATCGATCCGCTCGCTTGGAATATAACCGGGTCAAACTACCCTTTCTACTACGCGAAGCAGCCCTCACAAACCTACCTCACACTAAATGTAAGATGCTACCCCAATGCTCTGCCCCCATACACTGCATGCTTGCGTTTCTTAAGTCTTTGCCGGATCGGGACTGCAAGATAAACTGCATGCCTGCCTCCAAAATATTCCATCAATAAAATATTGTTACGCAACACGAACGAATTACTTGCGCTGGCTAGAGTAATTTTATTACAATTTAATGCGTTTTTGTGGATTTTTAGTTTATTTAAATGGCATAAAAAAGTTAACAAAAGTTAATAACTAACCGATTCTTCACCTTGTAAAAATGCGTGCGCTTTTGTTAATTACAATTCCAATTCCGTGAATTGCTTTGATAAATTTTTAATCAAATTCTATTTACTTCTTAATTATTTTTTCATTAAAATTGTGAGTCATTTGGCATACAAACCGCTTCTTCTGCACAAACTGAAACTTTGTATCGGTTTAATTTCTTACGTACTTAAAAATTTATATTTTATACAATTTTTTACTTGTGTTTATTAAGAATTTATACGCTTTATCTTTTTTACGTTTTATGTTAATTTTTAAAGACGATTTATAATACAAAATTATTTATAACGCTTATATATTTTCATTTCATTCATTAAATATGCAAATAAATATAATTTTAATTTATTCGCATTTTAAGCAATAAATTTTGGTGGCTGTATTTTTATGCATACTAGGTACTAGAAAATAATGTGAATGTATGCTGCTTGCTAGCTAGCACACTTAAACGGCTAATATTTACACTGCAATCGAATAAATAAATGAATAACAACAATCCGCTTTGATCTAAAAACGTCATTCATGCGAAACATTCAATTAAATTTTTTTATACTATCTGCCCTGCAGCAACATATCGCGACTAAAACAAAATGCGCAGTTTTTTTTATCAACACGATGAAAATTTTAATTGAAGATGTTTCAATAGCCAGCGTATTGAAAATAAATTGTTTGGCGTTGAATAATAATTTGAACAAAAAATAAAATAAACGCTGTTAATAAATTGAATCATTGTCGCTTAAAAAAAGTTAATAATCCAGATGATTTGATTTTAATAACGCGAATGAAATGCTTCCGGACTTTGATTTAGCGCCGAGACAACGCTAATTTTCCAGCAAGTGGAATAATTTATAAAAAGCAGCGTGACCCGGCCAAGTGCGTTTCCATTTAATTTAAACATAATAGGTATTTCGTAGATGTTGTAGAGATATTTAAGTATTAAACGTGTATGGTGGTGGCGATAAATTTTGGAAAATGTAGCGTCGAGTCAAATATGTATAATTATTGGCATTAAATTTCCTCCTTATATACACGCTGCTTGAAAGTTTCCAAAGAGTGATAATTTAAACCATTTTGATAATGAATGGGAATTTTGCAACCTAGAATCCGAATTTTATTACTCATTTAATCAAATATTTTTAATCTTTGTTAAAAAATGTAAATTATTAATAGTATTTAAGCATTTCACAGTAAGGTTAAATAATTATATTTTTTTAAAACAAAGAGTTACATATTGACTTTATAATTTCTCTTTATTAACGCTATTTAAAAATTTCCAAAAAGCAATTAAAACTATTTTGATAATGGATGTGAGTTTTGCAGCCTAGAGCCCAAATTTTATTAGTGCTTTAAGCAAATATTTACAATTTATTTATTGCTTTCAATTAAAAAAATGTAAATTTTGTATTTAATAAAATTATTAATAAGTAATTAATTAAACAGGAAATATTTAGGTTAAACTTTTCACGGTGAGATTAGATAATTTCATTTTTACGGCAAATCGTTATAATGTAAGCTTATTTTGTTAAATATGTCTAATTATTGGCTTTACAAAGAGTGATAGCTTCAACTATTTTCATTACGAAAATGAATTTTACACTCTCCATAGGAATTTTATTAGAAACATGGAGTTTAATTATATATTTTCTAATTTATTTATCGCGTTCCAATTAAAAAATGTAAATTTTCCGTATTTAATAAAACTATTAATACTTAATTGAGTGGCTAACATTTGAGTTAAGCTTTTTACAGCAAGGTTAGATAATTAAATTTTTACGACAAATAGTTATAATGTAATCTTGCCTTTTTTTTTTAATAAAAAAAAAACCCAATTGTTTGCAGCTGTTTAATAAACTTCAACCGAGTAAAAAAGGCGCAATAAAGCTCGTATTTCACATAATTTAGCAAGAATGTAAAGAACGTATAATAAACTTTAAACTATTTTTAATGATAAAAATTGCATACTTCAAGTTGATAGACCCATTTCGTACGATTTCCTTTCATTCCAATCATAATTTCTAATTCAACGTTCATGACACGTTTTTTTGCCATGGCGGAAAGTTTTTTGCTATCGATGATAATATGTGGGTTGTGTGTAACATATGTTTGACGATCTGTGTGTAAAGAAATTGTCTAACATCCGTTTCGGCGGCTATGTAAAAAAAGTTAAGTTAAAAGAGTGAAGCTTCAATATGTGACACACAAACAAAAAACAATATGTTAAAAGCCGACACGCACAAAAATTTCAAACAGCCGACAAAAAGTTTGAATACATAAAAACAATATTAACTTGAATGTTAAAACAACACAAATTTATAAGGCAATATTCAATATACAATATAAATAAATATTATTTGTTGCAAATAAAAAAAAACTGTTTTACATTTATTTTGCTCCAACAATCTTTAATTAGAATTGATTATTTTGTCGAACTCAATTAAACATTGTTTAGGTAATAAAATATTTTGCGGCGCAGATTTTTCGGCTAAATAATTTATTGATTGCGTACAATAATTGTGTGTATTGTTGTTACTAACAATCAAATACTAAAAATAACCAAAAGTTGACAAAGACTACACGTAAAAATAATAAATAATTCAAATCTAAGACCTACAATATAAACGTATAAATTTTCAATACTAATTTGAAATCAATATGGCGTTTAAAGTGTGTACTAAGCGATGTGGAATTTTCACTGCAGAGGGCAGACTCGGTCATCGCATTTTCTAGACGCTACTGAACTGTACAGAATCTCGAAATTCTTTACATTTTCACTTGGGGAAAATGGTAAAAGGTGGCGCTGCAATATTGTTTCGCACAAAAATAAACGTTTTTAATTTTCTTTTCAACGTAAAGTTACAAAATTAATAAACGCAATTTGCGCTACCACAAAAAAGTTTGTTTTTAATCATAAAATCTGTACAAAAACTGGGTTGCAATAAAATTTTAGCCCTGACACAAAAAAAACTAAATAATAAATTTTCAAAGTAAATTAATTAAACGCGCGTTTGATGTTGATTTAATATAAATATGAAACGAAAATGTTTATTAATTCCAAAAAATAAAATATGCGCACCACAACAAAAAAACGGAAAATCTAATAAAAGTCACACATGAATATCCATATGTATGTTAGAACCACATTTATTTCATTTTTAATATCTAACGCAGCATGTTGTCCTAAATACAACTAAATCACGCCTGACATCGACATGCAAAATATTACATTTTCATTTTGATGATTATTAAAAAATATAAATAAAAAAGCGTGCCCTTTATTAGATCAACCACACACAAATTTGTAGATTTGCATGTAAATTTACCAAACGCTAAAATAAATTATTTTTTATATATTATATATTATTTATAGATTATATTCAAATAATATTAAAATTCATGCGTGGACAAGTTTTTGTTATCAACCAGCAACTATACGGATGTGGAAAGATCGTAATTGAGTTTTTAGTTACCCGTCCTGTTTTACATATTAACGCATTATTATTTTTGTGCGAGCGAGCAATTTTAGCGTGGGCATTTTCTATAAATATCTAAAGAACGCTTAATTATTACATGCTAGTACAGGCATGAATACACTTAGTTTTAATCTTTAAATTTTGCGCTAAAATAAAATTAAGTGGTAATTTAGATGAAAATGGCGAAGGCGCTGGGCAAAAAATTCAATGTTTTAATTTTATGTAAATTTTGCCGTTTACAAAAAATAATTTTCATTTCGACAATATATGTTAATTTTTAGATATAAATTATATTAAAATATATAAAACTTTCTAATAAAGCACATAACTATTTGTTGTTTATTAATACATTTAGTTTTAATCTTTAAATTTTGCGCTAAATTAGAATTAAGTGGTAATTTAATCAATAAATTTTGCAATTTATAAAAAAACAATTTTTATTTCGACAATATATGCTAATTTTTACATATAAATAATATTGTAACATATAAAATTTTGTAATAACCCACGTAACTATTTTTTGTCTACTCAGCTGATTTGAAAA
>JARJDW010009925.1:0-14041 GCA_030264715.1 Adinopsis sp. GC000173
AGAATAAAAAAGCTGATATTTTAACATATTTATATGATACGTTAATTTTCTTTTAATATTTTTAGTAGACTCCTTGTTATCCACGTTAATGAATGGATAAAAATTGTCATTTTCTTCAATAAATTGAAACATATTTGAAGAATATACCACAATAAGTTCTCAATTTAAAATTCTTGCTCATGCCTAATAACTGTTGTAACAGCATTTCAGGTTTCGTATTTAAACCTAAATTGCTAATGCTTAATGCATCTAATAAAGATAATGCACTTTTTTTAGAAAGCAATAACATAATAATAACATAATATCCAGAGGCAATAATAGCAGTTTAAGTCTAAGAAGGCAAACAAAATCGAGAGGAATCATTTTCCCCATATCGTAAAATCTGAAAGAAAATAATTAAAATACTCTTCTGAATGAATGAAAATATTTTTGTGTTACACAAATAAATAATAATGCAAGTGAAAACAAAGAGCTTTCATTTAATATACCTACCATAAAATGTACGGCTATTGATTAAATGTAAATAAAACCTTAGAATAATAAATATTTTATAAATCATGCATTGAGCAACGCTAAAAAAATATAAACGCTCTTTTTCGCCCGCCGGCAATTAAATACATACGTACACATAAACGATATGTCTACATACACATATATGTACAATATTTACGCAAATTTTAATTTACATGTCGTAGAAGCGGCAAACAATCGATTATTGTCCCTTTTCGTCATTAAATTCATATTAATGTAACGATTGTTGTTCGGCTAATTTAATTAGCGCCCCATCGTTCTTGCCGCTGCTCTCTCGCTCGCAGTATTTTTTTTATTATTCTACATTTTGTCATCATCACCATGCCCTGCGCTACCACCCCGCACATCATTCTTGCTTTTGTTGTTTTATGCTAATTACGTGCTTTCGGAATAAGTTCAAGTTTGTTGATTAAATAATGTCAAGTTGTATGTTAATCTACTTCAAAAAGGATTGTTGGATTTTTTGCGCGCGCTCGCTTGTGTTTGTTTGTTTGTTTGTTTGGCGATTTGATGAATATTAATATTGTTTGCGGTTTTCATTCCGCGCGTTCGTTAAAAAGCTGTTTGTTTAGTGGCGAATTAGTATTGATTAAAACTAGCCACGTTTTGTTGTTGTTTTTTTGGCGTATTATGCTCATCTGCTTTAATAAGATTTGCGAAAATACGTACAACAAAAACGTTGTATGTACCAAGCGGAGGAAAAATTAACAATTTATTAAAGAAAATTTCTTGCTAGCGCTAATGCGAAAAGGGCTTGAACATTTTTAGCGCTTTTATATTTTAAGTTTAATATTAAGTCAATGTTTTTTTAACAATTTGCTAAAATGTAGGGTACCTAGCAATGCATTTCCTTAAAAATGCGGTTAAAAGTCTTGATTGTTTCGTTATTTTTTTGTTATTTCTTATAAATTTACGAATTTGAGTAGAAATAATTAAAAAATATTTAATATTTTATATTAATTCGCTTAAATATGCTAAGAAACCACAATAATCTAATAGAAAATTAACTTTTAAAAGTATTAAAAAAAACTAGATACCTTTTATGCAGAAATCGAAATCGAAATGTTTATACTTGCGTTACTTTTAAACTTTAATAATTTTCTATAATATTTTTGCCCAAAAGAAACGTAGTAGTTTAAACACGTCCGATTATTTCAGCATCTAAACACTTTCTTGTTTAGAGTTTAGCATTGGATAACTCAATTTATCAAAAAAGTTAGCTAAAAGGAAAGTTAATGTTTCTTAACAATTTAGGAACTACTAGGAAAAAACATTTTTATTTATATTTCTCTCGTTTTTATTTAATTCTACAATTTTTATATTTATTTTAAACTTTTCTAAGTACATAGCGATTTAACCACAAAATTTTAACCACCTTTCTTCTTTAAACTGTGCCATTAACCTAGTTGTAAAAAAAGTTAGCGACAAGTGAATGTTTTTGAAAAATTTTATGTCGTTTTATCATGAGCGTGCAGAATAAGTTTGCATATATTAAATTTTTTTTCGCCTAAATGAAAATGGGTGTAGGTATAGGTATTATGAGAAAGGTGCGAGAAGGATGTTTGTTTAGCGCCAAATTAATATTGATTAAAACTAGCCGGAGGCGTATGGTATGCTGTGCGATTTGAAATTGTAATAAGCTTTTTTTACGAGCTTATAAACTATATATATGTGTGTGCAAAATTTGAATATACATATTGCACGCCGCGCAAATCCTCCACCGCACGTCTTTATGCCGGGCCTTCTTTTGTTGCGGATTTTCTAGGATGAAACTCCATTCAACTCTCGCAATCTTTTCGTCTTCATCTGATATAAAAATGACAATCCGAGATTGAGTTATTTCAAGCGCATTTTATATATAATATATTCACATAACACTATAAATATATAATTTCGGCGACACAACCATCTTGCTGGCGGCGCTGATAAGTTGTGTGTTGATTATTATGCACATAATTACTTTTCATGAATGGACGAGCGAACAATTCCGTTTGTACCTGGCTGTGATGCATGTTCATCGTCGTCGTCGTGCAAGAACTTGTCAAAAGCGTGTGCTTTAGTTTCGTGGGCGCCGAGCACCACATCATCATCATCGTCATATAATATAATAAAACGTGCGATTGTTTGGGTGGAAAATCGCCGCCAAATCTCGAACATTAATAATGCCATTGTGTGCGCGATGTTTATGGTCAATTGGCTTAATGTTACAAATGAAGTGAGCGGCTCGGATTACGAATCAAAGCGAATGTTGTTGGTTGTTTTTTGTTTGGCCCGAATGATTTATTTAAATAAAAATATATAGCGAGCGCGCTTTGAATTGATTGAATTGAAATTTACCTCTCTAAGTTGATGAAACGAATATATACGCGCAATTTAAATTTTATTTTCTACAAACAATAACAATGCATATTTTGTGTGTATATTTTTATTGAATTCATTTGAATATACGTAACTAAATGAATTTTTTAACATCTGCATCAACTGTTGGTCCAATTACTATAAAAAATAAAGTGGCGAAAAAGAAATGAATTAAGTGTACTAACAAAATAGCTGCATTTACCTAAATTGATAAAAAAATTCAAAAAAATCTTCTGATTATTGGTACAAATAAGGAAACTTGTTTTCTCGTTTCGGTAGATACTCACTTATTAACGGCAATTGCAACAAAAGGTAGCTTTTTCTTAAATATTAATAACAGCAGAGTGAGCATGTGTCCAAGTGTGACATTTCATGCATTGTAAGATTCCTTCTTCCTTGTTTGCTATTTTTGTGTGCATAAAATACACCAGCCCAATTTCAGCAACAATTCTTGGCCCAATTCAGCCAACTAGAACAATTACTCAAATTAATTTATTATTTTTTGTTATATTGGTTCAAATTAGACAACGTTTCCCAATCTATATTTTTGCTTGCTATGATTTTGTACAGAAATTTTCGCGTTTGCTAATAAAGCAACAGGAAATTTTACGCTTAAATATTAATTATTACGCCTAGGAACTTTACCAGACATAAACGCATATTTCAAATACNATGCCGCATGAAATGAAAGAGTAACTCAATTTAATGCCCCGCGTTCCATTGAAAAATTATTCAAAACTTTATGAATCGCAGCCAATTTGCACCCATATTCTTTTCGCTTTTTCGCAGCGCGGTAGCAGGCGTAGCAGCAGCATAGTCCCTGATTAAAAAAGCGCTGGCACGCCAAAGATAAGATGAAAAATGTAAAAGTTCTCCGTTTTTGATATATCACAATGTTTAACTTTCATTACGAGTTTCAATTCTTATTAAATCTACGTCGGTCAAAGAGTTTCTTCTTCTGTGTGAACTGTGAATACGTACAAGTGAACAAAAAGGGGCGGCGAGCGAAAAATTTGAAAGCTAACACAGGACATGATTTCGGGGGTATGGTTTTAATCAAAACTTGCAGATATTTGTTGCTGCTGCTGTTGTTGGTGAGTTGTTGAATGGAAGAGCCTGACGTTTAAATGGCTTCAATAAGTCCGCAAAATCTCAACAAGCTAAAATCTGACAATTTTGTTTACTTTAAATTTATAACATAGTAAAATATTTAATTATCATAAACTCTTTATTTACACTTTACAATAATTTTTATCAATATGATTATAATTGAACATTAAAGACATTTTCTTTAATTAACAATTGGAATCTAAAAGTAAATCAAGTACTAAAACCAATTGATTTCATCATTCATCATCTCAACGGCAGAATTTCGACCGGTTTTTAATCAAAACTTGCTATAGAATTGAATGGAAAAGTCTGACATTTCGATTCAAATTTAGTGGTTGTAAGCCTTTCCAAATTTTAATTATCTGGCGTTTGATAAAATGCCAAATTATTTTGATTAGTATTTGGAAGTTACTAAAAAATTGAAATCTAACAATTTTGATCGTTTTTTAATCAAAAGCTTGTTAAAATTACATTTTGGTTGGAATTTATTGATTTTTCATTATTTGGAGTTTGGAGGATAAAATAAACAATTATAATAATTGGGTTTTTAAGACGTTTTTCTGGTTCATAATTGGGAGTTTCAAATAAACGATTGATCTTATAACACACCGAAGAAAAATGTGCTCGCTTGACGATACGATTTCGACCGGTTTTTAATCAAAACTTGTCGAGTCGAATCAAAAACTCCATCATTTCAGATCGAATTTAATGGGCTTCATAATCCATTACTAATTCCAACTCCAGAAACATTAAAATAGAAATCTATATTCATACTGGATAATTAAAGATGTGCATGAAATGCATTTAATTTCTTGATATTATGTAGGAAAATGTTACTAAGAAATTGTGTGCAGTTTTAAGTGAAATTGTATAGCTTGCATGAAACCATTTCGATTTTAATTCCAGAAACATTAATATATAAAAATCTAAAGGGATAATTAAAGATGTGTTACGAAATGCAATTCAATTTGTTCACGAATTTAATACTAAGATATTAATAATACGGGCCGGGCCGTACATTAGAATTGATTAGGAACGGTGTGTGTAGTTTTAAGTGAAATTGTATACACTGCGAGTGTCAGATTGATTAAATTTGCGGTTCGATTCATTAAAACGTGCAATACAGCAGCGAAGTGGCACACAATTCGATGGTGGTATGAGCGCATAGCACACATATAGACGCCAAGTATACCTTCCTACCTATCTACCTCGCTATATTATCGCAAATTCAATTCGCATTGCAAATGCATTATCATCCTGCACGACGATGTCATTTACACTTTTAATTACTGTATAAAGACAGCATCGCGCACAACGCGCGCCCGATTTTATCTTAAAAGTTTTCGGATTGTGTGCGCATTTATCTTGCCAAGTTATTGCATAATCGTTTACAGCCATGATAAGCCTTGTAAGTGATAAGACTATCAAGAAAATCGAAATTTATTAGCTTTAATACTACTATATACTGCTAATAATTTAGTTTTGCGGGTACAACTTGGAACATAGTTTGCATTGCTCATCCTTGACTTTCCACGAGAGGGAGAGCAAGCAAACGTTTCCAAAACGAATTTTTAGGAAAAACATTTTAGCGAAAATTTAATGTTACTAATGCTTTACGTTACCTTGAAATAAATTTAAATGTCTTGTTAGATAACATTTTCATCTTGATGTGGAGTAATAAAGTACGTGATCCAATTTTTTAGACATTAATTTCGTTAGAAGTGAGCCATTTTTAATACAAACAACTACAGCGGAAACCATACTACTTCACTTTGTTTAATTCCTTTTAGAAAGATAAAAAATTCAAAATACTCAAATATATTTATCAGGCTGTTTCGTTTGGATTTTCTAATTAATTTTAAAACAGCAAGATAAGACAGCAAATGAAGGAAACTTTTTTATTTAGTGGAAAAAATAATAATTTTAAATAATTTTGAGCAAAGTTTATATTAAAACAACAACATAAGATAGCATAAGTTTAGGATTTTTAGTGAAAGTTGCCTAAAAAAACAGAAATTTGAAGAGTTTAGTAAGGGAGATGTAATTTTCTTCTTAGTTTTTGCGTTTTTTAGGTGATTTCGAGCAGAATTTGTACTAAAAAACTATATAAGAATTTTTTAAAATTAGAGTTACTGAAAAACTATAGAAGTTTTAGTAGTTTTATAGGAGAGATATCAAATTGCTTAGGTTTTTACATTTTTAAGTGCAAAATTTATACTAAAACGGCAAGATATGCGACTATGTTAAAGATTTTTTAATGAAACAATGAAAATTAAAGAAATATTAGTAGTTTCTTAGAGAATATACCAATTTCGCCAGGTTTTCGCATATTCTCACCATTTTTTTAGTCTGAATAACATTTATTTGAACTTACAAACCAAAAATTTAACTGCGTATGTGAACTTTTTTAAATGACATTATAATTAATACGCAGCGTTGATAATTACATTGATATTTTTCCCATTCGAGCGAATTTCAATCAAGTGCTGCTGGAGAGAGCGACGACGCACGAGGAAAAAAAACTTTTTCACTATAGAAATTTAATTATAATTTTTAACGGCATCAAAGTGATATTGAAGTCGAGGCTGCCGAGGGTGGTGGTGGTGAATGCAACCGTCGAGGCCGTCGGGGCGGTAGGCGGCCGTGTGGCGGTGGTGGCAGCATCTGTGCGCGCATATAAAGTTTAATTATTTTATTAATAAATTTATCTACGTGCTACATTTATAATGATGATCGTCGGGGCGCAAAATAAAACACAACACATCGAGCGCACAAAACGCTCGCCGGTTCTTTTTTTATACAACAATAAACAAATTTTAATTACAATTAATAAAATTCCAATACAATACAATAACTTTTTCTTCTTTTTCTCATCGATTAAAAACACAAATGATTATTAATTACATTTAGTTTTTTTTTTTTTTTTGGTTTATATACGAATAGTTTTTTTTTATCTTTGTATGTACATTTAATAATATGCATTAAAAACAGATCATTTTTAGAACATTCTTAGATCATTCATCAAAAAACAAAGATGATAATAATAATCAATCGCGCTAATTGATCGCATCTAAAACGTGTTATCGCAAACGTGAAAAAACGAGAAAAAATACACACTTCACTATCCCTATCTTAAATGCCATCAATTAGTCCGATTAGTTAACAAATCTTCACATATTTTCTTTTGTTTAAATTTTTAATAAATAAGTAATTTTGTTTTTTTTTACTTTTCTTCATCATCACTAATTAATATTTTTCTCTTGTTTTTAAATTATTCTATTGATCTCCATCTAAATTCATTTAAAGCAATTTATTGTCAATTCTACGAGCTTATAGTTAGAATTAATTGATAAAAATCGATGGTGGTGTTTGTGCCAGTTTATCCACATATAGGTCTGGATTCTTGCAAATTAATACGACGATTGGAAAAATTTTACTCACAAAAATGTGTTTTATGTTAACATAAACATTACATTGAAAATATGAACAAAATAAGAGTTTTTAAACTCAAAAATAGGTAGAAATTTACTTGCAATATTATTCGAATTGTATTTTTCTGCAAATTAATAACACGGCTTATTAAAAGAATTATTTTTTAGCCTAAATATTAGCTTGAAAAATTAATTCTGGTATTTACGATAACGAAAATAATTTGAAAAAGGGAAAAAAATATATTTTTGACTTAGAAATTGGTGAAAATTACTTTCTGGGCAATCTAACATGACAGTTGGAAATATTTTATTTAAAATATTAGTTTATGTCGCAGATATTACTCAAAAATCGATATATTTTTTAAATATTGTTATAAATTGAATAAAATTTTGCTGGAATATTAATGGGAATAAATTTATGGTGTGAGTAATAAATTTTTGCAATCGCTCTTTTATGGATAATGAAGCACAGATGTTGTTTTAGTATAGCGCACAGGATTCGTCCAGAAGCTAAAAACCGCTCGAAGTGACAATTTGTTGCTCCCTTAATTTAATAATAGACAATAGCGATTCAAGGAAGACATTTTTGGCCATTTATAATTCTTTTTTTGGTTTACTAATTTTTTTACTGACCGCCATTTACTGTTTCTATAATATCCAGTCATTGTTTTACCTTAAGCTAAACTTATAGTGTAATCGAAAAAACACAAACTTGTTCCTTTCCATTTTCTGGTTTTTCATTTTTTTTTTGGATAAAAACGTGGACACATTGAGTTTTCTATATCATGATTACTATTTTTTTTACATAACGTTCTGTTTCGAACAACAACAAACAAGCAAAATTATTGCCGTCGATGATATGCAATCGGTTGCGTTTTTTTGTTTCGCTTTTTTGTTGGGTTTTTGTTTGTCGGGGAATGATACTCAGGAAGGGTATGATGATGGCGCAATGGTAGTGGGTGGTGTGTGTTGTTGGCTAGGATGCGATAATAAAATTTTTTATTTTTTATTTTTTTGGTAGAAAAATGATTGTTTTGTGATTGTTAGTAATATAGAGATTAAAAAAATAACATTTTTTTATACGCATTACGAGGGTAAATATTGACTATAATACACCCTTTATTTTGTGTGTGTGTGTGTGTGTGTGTGCTGTTGTTGTTTCATTGTTGTGTTATTTTAGTATAATTTAAATATAAAATATACATATAATATCGAGTTGGAAAAGTTATATGCGAAAAAGTTTTTTGCCGGCAAGGAAAATTACTAATATATATATAGCGTATTTTTTGTCAAAGTTACGTTTTTATTTAAATGTAGTATCGAAAGTATAGTTTAGATTTCTATCGAGTACATGCCGCTGCTGAAAATCGTTTAAAGAAGTAAAAAACGCGATAATAACAATAATTTTCGCACAACACATTTATTTTTATTTAAGCAGCGACTCGTAAATTCCTGCACAAGCTCGTAATGTTATTCAATTACGCGATCTAACAAATAGATAGATGTTTATTGGCTTTTTTAGTGTAAAATTCTTTCCAAACCGCACACAAAATTGTTACAGCAAATTTACAGAAACAATTAGATATTGAAATAAATTCGGTTTAAAAAATTATAATAAACATATATTAATACTATATTAATATTTTTTTATTCTTTTTTGTGACATTGATTCAAATACGCATTTTTTATCTTATTATTCTTAATCTTTGCTTTACTTTGATGTTTACAATGATATCCAAAATATAATTTAAAATTAATTTAATTTATAACAATTTTTATAACATTTACGAAGAATTAGCTTGAAATTTTATGTAAACGTGTTAGATGATAGAACAATTTAACGATATTTTCTTTTAAATGTACTAAAAACGGCGTTTAGTATTCAATTTTCATCAAAAGTTGTAACAAATGTATTGAAAAATAAAAAATTCTTTTACTTCAATGTATAAAATGCTATTTGTCAGATTTTACACAATTTTTCGAGCGATTTTCTTAAATTTTTAGATAAAATTATTAGAAAAAACAGTTGTCTTACAATTTTTAGCAAAAATATGATAAAACTGTCAGTTTTGAATAAATTTCTATCTCTGACTATCCAAGTCAGCTTGCAAAAATGATTTTTTACTAAAATGGCAAAAAACAATGCATCACAATTTAAATAATAAATTTGAAAACAATTCGAATGTAGCAACAACAAGCTAATAAATTGATTGAATGATTTTTTAAATAAATGTTCAATACATATATACAATATTTCTGTATCAATTTATTGCCGAAAAAAATATATTTCCAATCTGCAACAAGCGCGTCGATTCTGTTATTTTAATTAAACGCTCGCGCGATAAATTTCATTTTGGAAAACCGTTTTAATGCACCAGGCTACTAGTGGAGTAGACTGTAGACTGTAGTAGAAAATTTCAATTTTATGGAATTTAATATTGTATAAGGAATTTGCGTAAACCCGAAACTTTCCCAGTGTTTGAGGATGAGGAGAAAAAAACCAACGCGCTTGAAAAATCTTCACGGCCACACACAACATAACAACAACGCAACAACAACAGCATATACCTACAAAAAATTATATTTGCTTAAATGCGTTTTCTTCGTGGTGGAAAAATAATCTTGTTCTTGTTGTATGTTAGTCTTTGTACGATTGCATACAATTTGTTTCATAATTGACGTCGCGTTTTGGTAGGTATATAGAAAATAATCGGGGGGTTTTGTGTAGTAGGTTGGGGGTCGAGAGGAAACATACTTACCCTGCTGCTCTGCTTAAAGTTTAATTTAAAAAACTACAAATATACGATGATATATGAGTTTCTTTGCTAGTTTAGTAGTAGGCAAGAGGTGATTAGTGTGTGTGTGGGTGTGTTTTAATATATTTTTTTTTTGATTTTTCATTTTTCTTGATATAAGCTTGTAAGTATAGTAGTACAATGCGCGTCAACAATAAAAAACTGACATTGAGATTCTTGTGTTTTTTTCTTCATTTTTTATGGTATGTAATGGAAAAATGGCATTACACAACATGAATATTTAATCGCAACGCTTTATCAAAATGATCGAAAACATATACTTATACATTTTCATAAAACGGCAATTAAATTATTTATTAATTAATGCTTAATTATTCTGTTTTTTTTTATTTTTTTTGTTATAATATAAAAATGTTCTCTCTTTTTTGTGATTTCTTTTTGCTGGAATAAACATGCAAACAGAATAATTATCCGCTAGCTTTTTTTATAGCAATTTACACATTATAAAACATTTATTGTTTAATTATGTATAAAAAATAAATTTTATAATATAATTTTGTTCTTTTTTTTGGGTTTTCTTTTTGTTTAAAGTGGGGGGCGCTTAAAAGAGCATCAGTAGGGCGAGCAAAACGTAAAGGGGAAGCAATGATGGAGAGAGGGCGTACGTTCCACTATTTTCGATAATGTTTGTGCTGCTTGAGATTATTTCGGCTGGAACTTCGGTCATTACAATCTCAACTGCAACAAAATAAGGTTCGTTAGCTAAATCGGGTTAAAAGAGAGGATTCAAAACGATCGGCTAAGTCAGTTTTACAATATAAAATCTACCTAACTCTTTTAGATTAAAAAACATGCAAAACTGGCAACATTTTTGTAAATTAATTTAGTTTAGCTAAATCGTGTAGATTCAAAACGATCATTAAGGCAGCTTTACAATATAAAAAGTAATTTTAGATTAAAAAACATGATAATTAACATAATGTGTGTGATAACCAAAGAAAAATTAAAAGAAAACTGACAGGATTGCACAAATTAATTGAATGAATAAAAAACTATCAACATTTTTATAAATGGGTTTAGTTGTAGCTAAAAAGGGAAGATGCAAAAGGTTTTTAAGACAACTTTGCAATATAAAAAGTAAAGAAGCTAAAACAAAGCAGTTTAGATTCTGCGAAATATTTGTCTGCATTAAAATGAGCACGATTTTTAATATTACTATAAAAATTAATATAAATCATTTTCCGTGCCGAAGCTGCATAAAAATTGATTAGAGATTCAAGTAGGTCTCCTCTTCCTGCAACTTTTTAATGAAAATTTGTAGTAAAATTCTTACATTAAAAGTAACCATCTTCTTTTAACTTTCAAACAAAATATTAAATTAAATGTTAAATAATGAAATTACGCTTTTTTTTACATGCAAAGTGCCCCAACTTTTAATAAATAGCCGTGTATATGTATATATTTTCTTATACTAGACAAATTTTATAATGTTAAAAATACTAATTTAATTTTCTGATAAAAATCTGTGCGGTTTTTGCATAATCCGCGCGAAAAAAAAAACTTACTGCGCGTCGAATGTCGACGTTCGTCCGCGTACTTCTCATTCTTGCCCACGTAGCCGGGAATCGTCGACATGCAGGTGATCCACAATTGCCCATCGTCGCCCACGTGCAATTCGGACACCTCAATCGACAGTTGTTTGATGGAGGGCGCCTTCTGGTCGAAGTAGCTTTGAATGTGCATTCGGCCATTCGATAATGATTTCGTTAATGCGTCATCCACCTACAAACCCCATCAGTATTAAGTGCAGAATCAGAGTAATAATCAACAACAATGTTAGTAGTAAATATCTATTTCGTAGTACATATTTAGCGGACTTTTAATACAAAATAGGTATACCAGATATTAAGCATGAATCAAAATATTTTAGTTTATTTACATTTTGATTAATTATGCATTACTTACATTATTAACCAGATTTAAGCTCAAAATTTACACTAACAGTCAACAACATTGTTAGCAAATATCTACTTTGTAGTGAAGTGATTTTTAAGAAATTTTAGTTAATGAATTTAAGCTTAAAATGGCAATAACAATCAACGACAATGCTAGTAAATATTGTATAATAATAATAATAATAATAATAATAATAAAGGAAATAATTTTTTCATTTCCATTGAAAAAATAATTAATAATAAGAAAATATCTGGCGCTTTATTTCACTTTACAAGCAAGCAAACAAACAAACAGCGCAATTTTAAACGTCTTTAATAAATAATCTTGCATTTTGTAATTGCAACGCGCTGGAATTTATAAGAAAATTTATACGACAAATGAAAAGAAACAAAGTCGCTTTAAGTATTTTAATATTTATATTAAAAAGCGCGGACTTTTTTTATGAAACAAGAGATTTTTGCGCTTATTGTATTATTACATAAATAATGTTTGAGCACGAATCAAAATATTTTAGTTTAATTACGTTTAATTATGCATTATTTATATAGCTATATAAGCACGTATAATTAACCCTCCGCAAAAAGTGAAAATTTATTGAATTGGAAATTCAGGTCGTAGGGAGCAAAAAACTTTAGCGCACATACACACTTATTATTCATGCAAATTATATTCGGAGCACATTAAAGAGGGTAGTTTCAGTATAAAATGAAAGTAAATATTATAAATAACGCACTCGAAATTAATGTTTTAATTAAGCGATGTGTGTATGTGTGTGTATGCACCGTGCGCATTTTTTTTTGATGCTGATGATGATGGCGATAATAATAATTAGATATTCAAATTAACTTGTTGATAAAAATTTCAGAAAAATGAACCTGGTTTAAATTAAATACGCAGTGCAATTTTATTTAAAAGTATGCATAGGAGGAAGATTTATTTTTATATATAGTAACTTTACAAGATTCTTAAACATTGAATTTTGAATGGTGAAAACTGTTCTCAATTTTCTTCATTGATATGTTTTGGCATTCTTGATTAAATTCTTAATTGACTTTGAATATTATCGTTGGATAATTCGAGAAAAATGCAGTTTTTCTCACATTTTAAAACAATTTGCATAAAATTATTTAAACGCTTTGACCAAAATCAAAGAAAAATCGGAAGAAAATCTTAAAGAATTTACCCATGCAAAATTTAATAAGTAAGTTGGAAACTAAAAATTACTAAAAATATCAGTCAGAAATTAAAATATTTTAAAAATTATTGTAAACATAACAATAAATAATGATTGTACAATTTATTTTCATTGACACGAAATACGTTTTTTATAATTTATGCGAACAAATTGGTGCAAAGGTATGACCTTGACATACCAAAAAATTTGTTGTTCTAGAACATTCGCGCACATCTGGATGCATCGGACTTGTTTACGAGATGCGTATTATAATGGTAGGGGTATGAGTCATCATAGATCAAAATTTATCATTTCTGTCTAGTCCGTTGCAGTGATAAAGACGTTTCAATAATTTGCTTCTCCAGGATGACGATGGCGATAAGGTAAATGAATCTATTTTATACCATGATTGAGTGTTAAGTATGATGGATGACAATAACGTTTTAGAATAGTAAAAGAAGTAAGTTATATATTTTTTTTCCTATGTATACCTTTAATTAAAATGTACAGTTTATATCAAATTTATCATTTAGACATAAATCGTAATTTTTTGTTGTTGGGTTACCGAATGTTGTCGGAAGCGTTTGTTTGCTGCGCGCACGATGCGCGCCCCCGTGTCGTAGTACAAAAAGATTGCTTAATACGTTTCCGTTTTTGCGCTTTGTTTCCTTTGGCGAAATTAAAGAAATGAGCTGGAAAATGAGCTTCCAGGGCGAGATGCTAAC